>BHFT01062855.1:0-17125 GCA_004320025.1 Laticauda laticaudata | reverse complement strand
AGATATCAATCAGATCATCGCTCATCTCTTTTCTTTGTGACGCTTTTTCACATCTCTTGAAATCCTGACAGACTTGAGCTACAGTTAGCCCAGGATGTTGTGTTTTGCAAAGCTGCTGTGGTTTGTTTGTTTTGACCGCACCTTCTTGGGGATGAGTTATTAGATTACAGATTAACAAGAGTTGGAAGGGACCTTGTAGGTCATCTAGTCCAACCCCCTGCCCAAGCAGGAAACCCTACACCATTTTTGACAAATGGCAGTCCAATCTCTTCCTGAAAGCCTCCAATGATGAAGCTCCCACAACTTCTGAAGGCAACTTCTGTTCCACTGGTTGATTGTTCTCACCATCAAAAAATTTCTCCTTATTTCTAGGTTGAATCTCTCCTTGATCAGTTTCCATCCATTATTCCTTGTCTGGTCTACAGATGCTTTAGAAAACAGCTTGTTATATATGAAATAGTTATTCCTAAGCATCATCACCTATATTTGTCAGATTTTCCCCCCTCTGCCTCAAGTCATGTGGTTGCTAAACCAGTATGATTTTTTTTCAGGGCAAGAAAATACATTTGTGGTCTGTTTTGTCTGTAAAAGCAGTAAAGAGTCAATGCCAGGAAGCCACTGTGCTCAGTCAGCAAACTCTCCCTTGATTTAATCGTTTTAAGCATACATTCCTCTGCCTTCTTGGTCGAGCTTTTTAAAAGGGCTTTACTTGCAAAGAGTAAGAAATGTGAGAAAGGGCCTAGAATTAGTCTTAAATTACCAACCAGAATTAGTCAGAGTGGGACAGGAGAGAGGGAGGGAAGGAGGGAGGGAGGGGAAGAGAGGGGAAGGGAGGGAGAGGGAGAGAGTTAAAAGCCTATGCTCATAATAGGATAAAGCTTTTCAGCCATCCTCTGTGATTTAAATGTGGTTGGGTTTCAGTGGAAGACGGTCACAAAATTATGACATAGCTTTCTACACATTTGGATTTCCTTTCCAGCTTTCAGACCAGAGATCTAGTGCAACAGTCTTCAAAACAAGACAGGAACATTTTGCGATAACTCTAGTCCTTCAACTTACGACCCCAGCAGAGACCCGGATTTTGGTTGCTAACCAAGACAGTTGTTCAGTGAATTCTGCCCCATTTTATGACCTTTCTTTCTTGGTTGTCAAGTGAATTGCTGCGACCTTCTGACAAACCAAGACAATGGGGAAATTATTGACGGTTGTTAAGCAAATCTGGCTTCCCCATTGGCTTGGCTTGTCAGAAGGTCGCAAATGGGGGAATCCCATGACCCCAGAGCACTGCAAGCGTCATAAATACGAGTCAGTTGCTAAGCATCGGAATTTTGTTATGTGATTGTGGAGACGATGCAATGGTCATAAGTGTGAAAAACGGTCATTAGTCATTTCTTTCAGTGCCATTGTCACTTGGACCAGTCACTAATGATGATTGTACATCCAGGATTACCTGCACTTAATTTTCTAACTGGTCCCTGGTTTTGTGCTACCATAAGGAACGTGGTGATGGACAATCCTTTCCGTATGGCTTTTATCCTTTTATCAACCAGGATTCACATCCACGGGTACCAGAGGTGGTATTCAAACGGATCGGACGGGTTCTGGAGGACCTGTAGTGAAAATTTTGGCTGCGAAGTGAGCACGCTGAACCAGTAGGGATTTTTTTTTTAAAACCCACCACTGGTGGGTATGTGGAAGAGAATCTAGAACAGGGGGTTTAGAAAAAACTGGAGCAAAGACAAATTCTCTCCAGAGAAGCGTGGCATGGTCCTTTACTTCAGGCTCAGGAATTCTGGGGATGGAAGTCCAGAAGTCATAAAAGGGCCATGGCTTTCCACACCTCTGGCTTCACATCCTGCCCAGATAGAGACATTTTTTTCCTTGAGAAAGCACAGGTAGTCCTTGACTTACAACAGTTCCTTTACTCGGGGGTCTCCTACCTTGGCAACTTTATGACTTGTGGTCTTCAACTCCCAAGAATTCTGGGAGTTGAAGTCCACAAGTCATAAAGTCCTACTCTTAGGCAAAGAAAAACCAAAAGGACATATATAGACTGGGTGAAACCAGGCTCAGTAGCAGGAACTGTGAGAGGGATCTTGGAGTCTCAGTGGACAACCAGCTAAATAGGAGCCAGCAGTGTGAGACAGCAGCCAAAAAAGCCAATGCAATGCTAAATTGTATTAATAATTAATAACTAAATAACTAATATTAATAACTCAATTGTATTAGAGGGATACAATCGAGATCAAGTGAGGTGCTAATACCACTCTACAAAACCTTAGTAAGACCACACCTGAGTTCTGCATCCAGTTTCGGTCACCACACTATAAAAAAGATGTTGAGACTCTAGAAAAAGTGCAGAGAAGAGCAACCAGGAGGATGAGGGGACCGGAGGCTAAAACATATGAAGAACAATTACAGGCTTGGCTAGTCTAGTGAAGAGAAGGACCAGAGGAGACAGGAGAGTAGTCTTCCAATATTTGAGGGATTGCCACAGAGAGGAGGAGGGGGTCAAGCTCTTTTCCAAGGCACCTGAAGGCCAGACAAGGAATAATGGATGGAAGGTGATCAAGGAGAGATTCAACCTGGAAATAAGGAGAAACTTTCTGACAGTGAGAACAATCAACCCATAGAACAGAAGTTGCCCTCGGAAGTTGTGGGAGCTTCATCACTTGAGACTTTCAAGAAGAGGTTGGACTCCCATCGGTCAGAAATGGTGCAGGGTCTCCCGCTTGGGTGGGGGGTTGGACTAGATGACCTATAAGATCCATTCCAACTCTGATTATCTGTTATCTGGTAAAGGTTGGAGACCCCTGCCTTTACCGACCAGTCGACGTTCCAACGGCACTGTAAAAAGTGCCTTATGACCATTTTTCACGCTTACAATCGTTGCGGCATCCCCGTGGTCACCTGATCAGAATTCAGGCGCTTGGCAACTGACTCATATTTATGACGGTTTCAGTGTCTTGGAATTGTGTGATTTTCTCCCTTTGGCAACCAGCAAAGTCAAAGGGGTCAAACTCAATTTCATTGAGGGCCCCATCAGGGTTGTTTCTGACCTTGAAGGGGCCGGGGTGTGTGTGGCTGAGGGCAAGGCCAGATTGGGCCAGCTCGACGTCACCCGTGTCAGGAGCACCTGTGGTGGCCAAGGGCTAAGGCGGGACTTCCCTCAGACCCTCCTTCACTCTCAATATAATCTCCTTCCTTCCTTTTCTTCTTTTTCCTTCCCCCTTCATTCTTTCAGGATGGGCATGGCCATCTCAACATCACTTGTGTTGGGGGGAGGCATCTGTGGTGGCCAAGTGCTAAGGCAGGACTTCCCTGTGGCTCTCCCTCACTCTCATTATAACCTTTATTCTAATCCTTTCTCACTCTTTCCCTTCCTCCTCCTTCCTTTTTTTCCTCCCTCCCTCCTCCCTGCCTGCCTCCTTCCCTTCCCTTCCTTTCTCTCTCCCTCCCCTCCCTCTCTCCCTGCCTGCCTCCTTCCGTTTCTTTTTTCCTTCCCGCTTCAATCTCCTTTCTTATTCCTTCCCCTCTTTCCTTATTTTTCCTCCCTTGCTCTTTTCCCATCTTCTCTTCTTTCTCTTTGTCTTTCCTCTTTCCCTTTCTCCTTTCCTGTCCCTTCTTGCATGCTCACATGCATATGGGGAAACATGTCTCCTGTTTTGTTTCTAGTTTATTTTGCTAGCCCTCTGCCAGCGGGGAGGGGGGGGGAAGCACATGCGGCCCTCCCGAGCTCCATTTTTGCTGGCAGAGGCACTGTGGGCCGGTGCTTTGCTGTTCCCAGGATGTCTCCAGATCTAAACACCCCTGAGCAAAGTCAGTGGAGAAGCCAGATTCACTTTAGCAACCAGGTGAATGACTTAACATCTGCCGTGTCATAAAATGGGACAAAATTCACCTCACGACAGTTTTGCTTAGCAACAGAAATTTGTGGTCGTAAGTCAAGGACTACCTGTGTCCACCAGCTCTGGGGTCAGTAGAACACAAGGGAGACAACCGGTTCGTCCTCTCTCCTAAGTTAACAGCAAGTCCTGGAACTGAACACATCTTCCATGAGAGATGAATTATGGAGACCTCAGATTATTTAATGGCATGATGTGATATGGATGTTCTGGGACCTCCCTGAAAAGGCTTTGGAAGCCAGACACATCAACCAGAGGACACAGATGACAAACGATTGACCAAGGCCATCTCATTAACCCAGCAGATTTTAAACTTTAGTAGACCACCAAAAACTACTTTTTGAGGCACTAAAGACCAAAGATTTTTACCTGGGTGAACATTAATTTCTGGGACCAGATTTGGACACGGTTGCGTGATGGTGCCGTGAAACTCTGTTCTTTGAATGGGAACCCTTACAAAACGGGGTGGCAGAGAGGGGGAAACAGCTGCTATGGGTTTATATATTTTCTTTGCCCAGGATCTGGGATCTAATCGGTCTGGGCTGAGTGGCTCGCTTTATAGTTTTATCGGTCCCCCCAAGGAGAATTATTCCTCTTGAGAGAGAATGGAAGGAGGAGACAAACAAGGGAGGTGGGAGAATGAGGAAAGGAAGAGGGAACTAAAGAGAAATAATAAATAAAGACACCTTGTCAAAAGATGACCGGATCTGCCTCCGTTCCCAGGCAGAGGCATGCATGTTCTCTCTCGCCCACTACATGCAAGCTGACATGTGTGATGATAACTATTTGGTGTGGGCCGAGATCTAAGCCACGGGGTTTTTTTTTTGATGAGGGCAGCAGAGAGAAATGGCAAGCGGAAACTTCATTCGGAAAGGGAGGAAGGCCAGCTCGGTGTCTTGGGTATGGTCGAACAAGTAAAATTACAATCCCCAGATCAGATCCATGGAAAAAGTGCTCGAGGAGGGTGGTGGTCCCTGACATAGAAGACCTTGGCCAGGATTCCCTCAGAAGGCCCTTAATTTATGCAGCTGGCTTTAAGTACTGACCTAAATTTAACCATGTTTGTGCCTGCCTCCCCCTGACTCACCGGAATTCTCTCCCCGAAGGAGGGCAGTCAATCAAAGCAGAACATTTGAGCAGATGCTAATGTGAATGTTGCTTCTTGATCCCACTTGTATGGAAGTGGGGAGAGAGACAGAGAGACGGAGATAGAGGGAAAGAGAGAGACAGAGGCAGAGACAGAGAGAAAGAGGGAAACAGACAGAGACCGAAGGAAACAGACAGAGACAGAAAGAAAGAGAGAGAGAGAGATACAGAAAGAGACAGAGAGGAAAAGAGAGAAGGGAAGAGAGGGAAAGAGAAAGAGAGAGACAGAGTGAGAGGAGAGGGAAAGAGAGCGAAAGAGAGAAGGAAAGAAGGGGAAAGAAAAAGAGAGAGGTGGTTGAGGTGGAAAGGAATCCCCTACAGCTTTTGCATGTAGCCCTCAACTTACAATGATTCATTTAGTGCCCAAAGTTACAATGGCATGCTCTTCCCATGGACACGTGATCCAAATTCAGATGCTTGGCTACTGACTCATAACTTATGATGGCTGCAATTTTCCCTGGGTCCCCCGATCCCCTTTTGCGACCTTCTGACAAACATTGGGGAAGCCCAATTTGTTTAACAACCAGGTCCCTAAATTTTAACAATAGCCATTCCTTTCACAGTCGTGGCGAGAAAAAGTCATAGATTGGGGGCAAAACCTCACTTCACCTATTTCTCACCGAGCAACCTAAACATTGAGCTCCATTGTGTGGCTGTTAAGTCGAGGACTACCTGTATATATATTTCTCCATATATATTTTTGTTTTGCAAAATGAGCCCTTTAAAAAAAAAAAGGGAAGCATCCGGAGGTTCCTTTGGCCCCTGTGGGACCTATCTTGAGGTCCCTTCTTCTATAGCCACTGCCTGTTTTGGGGGGAGACAAGCCACATGGAGAAATGCCAAAATTCACTTCCAAAGGAACTGGTGTTATCGATTCTGCCGTAGGCTTTGGAGAACGAGTCAAAAGCTGAATTATTTCTTTCCCCAGCATCCGTGTCTGTCCATCTTTATGCACATTTAGTGGGCATGCACACACATCAGTGGTGGGATTCAAATTGTTTTACCACCAGTTTGGTGGGCGTGGCTTGGTGGGCATGCTTTGCCGAACGCCGGCAGGCAGCTTTCCCCACACCAGCCGTAGCGCCAATCAGCTGAGAGGATAATGAAGAGAAAAGCTCAGGGGTGGGTGGCAGGGCCGATCCTGCACTTTACTCTTCATTTTCCTCTCGGCTGATTGTTGGAGGATTTTTTTTTCCCCTCCTCTCAGCTGATTGTTGGCTTTTTTTACTACCAGTTCAGCCGAACCAGGCTGAACTGGTAGCATACCACCACTGGTACACATGTCCCAGTGGGAGGAATTCAAATAATTGAACAACTGGTTCTCTGCTCTCATGATTTTCTTCCCACAACCAGTTCACCAAACTGCTCAGAAAGTTAACCACCGGTTTTCCCAAACGGGTGCGAACTGGCTGAATCCCACCACTGACATGCCTTGCCGCCAACACCACCACTTCCAAGTCCAGGGGGAAGATTGGCTTCGCAGGCAGGACTGTCCCTTCCCCCTTTTAAACTATACAGGAAACCTCAGGGGTGCAGGAGAAAAACCAAGGGCCCCCCTGCCCATTCAGTACAGGGAGTCCTCGGCTTAACAACCATTCTGTCAGCTTTGGAAGCCATATTGAGATCCGATGCTCCCACGCTGCCACAATTGAGCCTGAGAAAGTGGGATTGGGGGAAATTCATTGGAGTATATCTAGTTAGACAAAATAAAATTCTTTCGCTGGTTCAAGGTCATGGAGTGTGGCGCACAATGAAATGGGAAATTTACTTTGGGACGGATGGCGATTGGACCATGTGATGTGATGATGGCTCAGGGAGGGGGGGATGGATTTGTAGTTTTGATTTTTGCAAGGATCCAAAATAAAAGGAAATTCTGAGAGATGTCTGTCTCAGAGTTATTGGGTGGAATGGAGGGTTGCTGGAACGCTGGCACATTCATTTTAGCAACCGTTCAAAGTTTCAATGGCACTGAGGGGGGAAAAAATGACGAATGACCGTTTCCCCCCACTTACGACGACTATTCCAGCATCCACGTGATCAAAATTCAGACACTGGTTCATAGTTACAACAGTTGCAATGTCCCGGGGAGGGGTTGTGTGTCACGTTTGGTACCCTTTTGCAAACTTCTGACAAGCGAAGTGGATGGATAAGCCAGATTCACGTCACGTTACTAACTCAGCAACTGCGGTGACTCACTTAGCGACTGGGGGAACTAGCTTCTGCAGTGATTCATTCGAATCACAAGCAGGAAAGATTGTTGAAATGAGGCAAAGTTCACTTCACCATTGTCCTGCTTTTAGCGATGGAAATTTTGGGCTCATTTACAGTTGTAAGTCCTTCAGATTAACAGAAGTTGGAAGGGACCTCGTAGGTTATCTAGTCCAACCCCACACCCACCCAAGCAGGAGGCCCTACACCATTGCTGATGGGGAAGCCAGATTCGCATAACCAGCGTGTTACTTAATAACTGTGGTCATTCACTTAACAGCAGTGGACAGAAAGGTCGTAAAATGGAGCATAATTTCCTCGACATGGTCTCACTGAGCAGAAACCTTGGGCTCGATAAGTCGAGGGCTATCTGCATGTCACAGATTCCTTTCCTGATCTCTTTGGTAACCGCTTCCCTTGGTAACCCCACCTTAGTGTGATGACCAATAAAATATGGAAACCTTTAAACAGGGATGCCAACTCCTGTTTTCCCCCAAAGAGGCATTGGCGTGTTGTGTTTATATGTTCGTTTTATGTGCAGAAATAGAAAATCCGTGATTCAGCCCGGATACAGTCACCTCTGTGCAGGGAGAGAAAAACCACCACCACCCCCATCATAATATAGGATGTGTATTGAGAAAGCTGATAAGGTCACAGGCATGGGATAGCGAACGTTAACACCCCTCAAAAAAAGGAAAAATGTCTTTTTCATTCACTCAAATGGGAGAGGAAGTAAGGCTAAAATGGGAAAGCGAAGGGGGTGGGTGGGAATAAAATAATCTAAAACAGCAGGAATACAACGATAAATGAGGGAAAACAGCAATAGAAAAAGCACACTAGGGTTAATATAGGAAAACTAGTTCTTTATTGAGAGATTGTATATTAGTATTAGTGGAACTGTGTCGTAACAATGTTGTCATGCACACAATACAAAAGGCAACGGGGCCCCAACCATGCCGTGTGAAGAGGCAACAAAACAGAAGCAGCATAAAAATGAGTAGATGTATAAGGCTACGGCACAAATTACATTTCAGCAAGTATGTCTCTACAAAAGAGATTTACAATCAGGAAAAAACTAGGTAATGTAAAAAAATACAGACCATGCTTCAAGTTTTAGTACAAGAAAAAAAGGAAGAGATACACAACCAAAGGATATCTGGATACAGAAAAAAATTTACCCACAAAATAAGAACAGGAAGTAAAAAATCCAGCACAGCAGAAAAGAAATGTTATCCCTGTTGAATGGAGAATCATTTTGCTCAAGCATTATATCCACTTTCTCTCGCCTCTTTTAGGCCAGGGGTGGGTGGGCTTCCCTGCCCTGCATCACCCTCCCAACACCCTCAATGCAGCCTCCCTGAAGCCCCCAATTATTACCGTTTGGATTAGAGCGCCCAAGTCAAATAGTTGGTGCCAAATTTTGGGTGAGGGTGGGCTGGAAAGCAAAGGGACCAAATGGGCAGGAGGTTTCCCTGGGGACCAACTTTCCAAGAAAAAAAATACTGCAAGTCCAATTGTTGGTAAAGACACTGGTTTGGCCCCCAAGAAGGGTGTATGTTTCTGTGTGTCTGTGCGGCATTTGTATGTCATATGCGGTGTGCAAAAGATGTGGTATCCTTTTGTGTGCAACGGGGGAGCTTGCTTTCCTATTATCAGCAGGGAAATTAATTGAAATAAAGCTTGGCATAAGTGACAGGGTATGCTTTCTCTTAATGGCCAGGTTGTAAATCCAATTCTTTTCTTTTCTTTGGTTTTCTTTTTTAAGAGCCAGGATTTCTTTAAGTGGGAAGCTATTGTCTGTCCTCTGAAGAGGAAACCCAGATGGCAAAACAATCATAGGGGAGGATTTGTGTAGTGTTGATCAAAGCGAGCACCACAATGAAAGCAAAATGAATCCACTGAACAGGAATTTACAGTGCAAATGTATTTCTCTAAACAGGATGAAGATACAAAAAATGGCGTTATAAAACTACAGCTATATTGAAAATGGCCTGTTTTTTTTTTTCTCCTAATCTACAACAATGACAGCTAAAAAGAGAAACATGATTGAACAATCAGGTCTGTCCGCTTTTTTTTTTTTCTTTCCCTTTTCTTTTCACAAGAAGCTTGGTGATTTAAGGCTTCAGTTTTTTAAGTGTCAGTATCCTCTCTCAAAAAGATTTAGCCAATGCCACATGCCTTGGATGGCTTCTCAGTGGGTGTGTTCTGTACTTAACAAAACCCAAAGAGCAGAGATCTCTCATTTCTTCCAAAGCAAAATCAATTTTTGTTTTAAAAAAAGGAAGAAAGCAGAACACAACAGAATTTTTACCCCCTCTTTAACAATTACTCATTCTGAAATTACATTTTTTTTTAAAAAAGAAACTCACATCTTTTACGGATATATCTCACATAGACCTTCATTTTTTATTTTTTTGGACCAAACCAATAGTTGGAAGTGGCTTTGGTTTAATCTTTAGCCTCTATTCTCCAACATCTAAGCCACACCAGGAAGATCAGGAAACAGGGGAGGCAAAAATTGACTCTCCCGTTGAAAAGCTTTATCAATTCAAGGTTGCTTTCCTGCCCTTTCTCTCCCACCCCACCTACCCACCCACCCTCTTGCCGGTTAGGGTCTGCGGAAGATAGAAAGAGGATACTTCTACTTAAAATGCCAGTACATTCCTCAGATGGGTACAGGAAATGGTTAAAGGAGAGGTGTCAACATTAGAGCTAAAATGCAGAGCCAGAGAACTACAAGGCACATGGCAGAAGGTGGATCATTCACGGATCTACACAATGAAGGAAAAAAAAAACTCAATAAATAAATCAAAACAATAAAGGAACCAAAACAAAAAAACAAAAAAACAAGTTGGATCAATGCAGAAAATGCCCACACCGTCCCATCATCACACTAAAAGAAGGCTGCAGTTCAAGAAAGCTTAATGCCACGATGTGCAAAATTAAGCAGCTATGTTACACATGGACAGTGGAGGAGAGGGGAGAAGAAGGGAAGGGGAGGGAGGGAGAATTGCAGAGGCTTGGTGATGTTGGGGCAGGGGTCTTTAGTTCCAGCGGACACAGGGGTGTCTTAAAAAGACCCCCTTTTGACCAGATCGGGGCCCTAAAAAAAGGAAACGGGGTTTGTCAAAAGGGTGAGTTAAATCCAGGTGAGTTAAACCCAGGCGAGGAGAAGGGGCAGGATTCTGCTCCTGGATTTAAAGCTTTCTTCTTCTAGGGTTGAGCCTTGCCACCCCCCTACCTCCACCTGGGTGGAAATGAGCCTCCAAGGCTGGGCGCAGTGGAAACAACATCTACCATTGGCTTCTTAAATTCAAAAGGTTAAACGGTCTCTTGAGGAGGGACTAGATCCACTCCAGAAGGGCCTGATAATCTCAAGGATGGGGAGGAGGGAAAAAGGAAAGAACGATGAAGAGCCAAATGCATNACTCCAGAAGGGCCTGATAATCTCAAGGATGGGGAGGAGGGAAAAAGGAAAGAATGATGAAGAGCCAAATGCATTGTGGATTGGGACTGCAAGGAAGCTCAAAGGATAGGGAGGGGGGAAATCAATAAATAATAATAATAATAATAATAATCAAAAATGGGAGGAATTAAATCCTCCAGTCCTTTGTGTTGCTTATGGGAAATGGGTGGAACTGAAAAATATATGCGCGGGGGGGGGGGAAGGAGGGGGGGAAATATGCACAGATACACATCCCATATTAAAAGTCACTTTGGAATTAATATATAATAATAATTAATAATATATATTAAAAAAAAAGAGAAGAGAGAAGAGAAAGAAGACCCCATGGCGGTACGGTCCCTCTAAACCCAGAGGTTTAGATTTCTCTGAGCAAACTGTGGTGCATCTCGGATAAAAAGGCGCAGCAAAAAGTGTGTGCGTTGCCAGGCGGAAATCCCACCAGGGAAGGAAGGAAGGCGGGAGGGGGCAGCGGATGAGGGGGGGGGCAAGGGGATGGGGAAGGGGTGGGAAAGGAAGAGAATGCCACCTCGGGAGCAAGGCATAACCGGAAAGAAAAGGGAGGGGCAGAAGCCTGGATACCCCCCCCATCCACCCCCACCTTCACACACAACACACATGACCCCCCCCCAAGGAACCATTCACTGGAGAAGCCCGGTATAAAAATAGATTCCGGGGGGGGGAGGAGGTGGGTGTGGCGTGTAAATAAGAGAAGTTTCACAAGGAGGCAGAGGGTGGTGGGAGGGCGGGAGGAATTGGAGGTTGGGGGGGGGAGATAGGTAGGAGCAGGCGTTTCAACGCTGCAAGGCGGGACCCGAGGGGAGGGAAAACCGGGGGGGGGGCGCAGAGGGAGAGAGAAGAAGCAATCCGGATTGCCAGTGCCGGACCCCCGCCCCCCATTTATTCCCGGCACGTGACCAACCCTCCCACCAGCCCGTTCGAGGGTGCAGGAGGTAGACACGCCCGCTCGACCCTCCCCAAAACAACCCCGCCTTTCCTCCTCTCTCCCACACCCCCCCAAGAAGTCTGGGTGACGATCTGGGTTCGGAGAGAAAGTGATCGAGCCCGCTTCCAGGCAAGGAAGGGAGGGTGTGGGGCGAGGGAAGAGAGAGAGAGAGAAAGCGGGGGTGGGAGCGGGAACTCACGGGGAGAAAGGAAAATGGAGCTTAACCCGAAGAGGGAGAAAGCGGGGGGGCTTAGCCCATTCTTCTCGTCCCAGAAGGAGCCCCCCCTCCCCAAAGCATCCGTCCCTCCCCCCCGCCCAAACACCCAGCGATCTCGGGATTGTTTGTTAAGATTCCCCTTCCTCTGCCCCGCTCTCGATCGCTCCAAAGCCCGGCAGCATGAGATCCTTCCCAGGAATCGCCCTTATTGTGGGCGATCCCTCTATTTATCTCCTCCCCCCCCTCCAGACCCTTCCCCATCCCCACCTGTACCTCTTTCCCTCCTCCCCGTCCGCCTACAAACCCGTCCCCCTTTTCGCACCTTTGTCCCGCTTCCAAAGCGCCGCCTTCCCCATCCCGCTCGCACCGATGGGGGGTAGCACTAAGGGGGGATGAAGAGGGGGGGCGTATTGTTCTCGCGCGCCCCCCCCTCCCTCGCTTGCCCGAGAAGACACGCGGTCCGCTGCCTCCCCCTCCTTCCGTCTCTCTCTCTTCTTCTCCTCTCTCTCATCTGTGTGTGTCCCCGACGACCCGCAAGGAAGGCGTTCACACGACCCCTGCTGCCCACCGAGCCAGCTGGCCGGGCTCGCCGAGAAAAGACGCGATAAAGAGAGAGAGATACCTCTGTTTCGCACAGAGAACACTGGAAGAACAAGATAGCCGACGTGAACCAAAACCATCCTGCGAAGGCGGCGGTAGCAGCGGCGAGGCGAGGCGAGGCGAGGCGGTGCCCGGGGGGCCAATCGCCCCGCTCGGTTCTTCTCCTCCGCGGCGCTGAGCTGTTAGCCCCGGCTGGAGGCGGCGGCCGTCTCCCGCGACGGAGGCTGGGTCGCGCTCGGCTGCTCCTCGGGAAGAGGCGGCTGGGTTGGCGGCGGCGGCGACGGAGGCGGTGGTGGCGATGGAGGCGGCGGCGGCGGCAGCGGCAGCGGCGGGCACCGGGAAGACAGCTGGCCCATGGAAATGGTTCCTCGCCGCTCCCCTCGATACATTCAAATGTGGAGCTGAGCCCGGCAGCTGCTCGCCTCACAAAGGGGACGGCAGCCAATGACAGCCGGGGCTCGGCGTCGAGGCGAGGAGGCTGCCGCGCGCCTTCCCCGCCCGCCAGGGTCGCGGGCGGGGGGAGGAGAAAGGAGGGGAGAGACCCAATCAGGGAGGCGCTGGGGAGGGAGCACCGCCCACCCTGGGAGCGGGGGGGGGGGCGGGTGTCCGGCGATGCTGGGAAAAGGAGGCCGTCAGTTTGCGGTGGAGGCGGCTGAGGGGAGAGACTCTCGCTCAGCCCTCCGCCGCACCGGCTGCCCCCTTCTCGGCGCGCCAGGACGCAACGGCCGCGCGGGAGAAGGGCGAGCCGAGCGCTGGCGGACTTCCGCCACCGGCCCTCGGAGAAGCCTGAGAGGGTTGTGGGCGGAGGAGCGGGGAGGAGGTGCGGCGGCTCCGTCCGTCCGTCCCCTCGTCCCGGGGCGAGGCGCAACGTGCGCTTCTGAGGGTGCCCTGGACGACGTGAGGAGGGGCGAAGCAGCCGCGCCCTGGGAGAGCGAGCGAGGCGAGGGGAGGCCGCCGGACGTCGCTTGGGGATGAGGGGGCAGCGTGGGGGGGGGGGAGGGCTGGGGTCGCGCGTNCGTGGGGGGGGGTGAGGGCTGGGGTCGCGCGTGGAGAGGCGGGTCGTGAGGTGACAAAAATCTCCGCGGGATTCTGGACGAAAGAGCGAATTCGACCCCGAGCGGAGACGAAATGCCGGCGGCGTGGAAAAAAGGAGTGACTCCCTCAGAGAATGCCAAGCCTGGGAAGGGGCTTAGACAGAACAATGGGGGTGCAAAAAAGGGGGCTAAAGTTACAGGTAGTCCTTGACTTACCACAGGGCGCTTCGGGACCGTTCAAGGTGACAACGGCCCTGAAACGTGTCACTTAGGATCGTGGCTCACACTTACGACCGTTTTTTCACACTTAGGACCATTTTCTTCCCTGTCCTTGGGACCGTTTCAGCATCCCCATGGTCACCTGACTGAAATTTGGACACTCATCCACCAACTCATCTTTATGACAGTTGCAGCATTTTACACACACACCCCGGGGTTGCCTGAGCCCCTTTTGCGACCACCTGACAGGCAAAGTCAATGGAGGACGCCGGATTCCCTTCACAGCTGTGTCACTGAGTTAAGAGCGACAGTGATTCGCTTAACTGCCGCAGCAAGAAAGGTCATAAAACGGGGCAAAAGTGGCTTAACCGAAGTCTCGCTGAACCACAGAAACGCTGCGCTCAATTGTGGTCATAAGTCGAGGAGTAGGTGTTTTCCAACCTGAGGGCCAGATCTTGGTTGTCTTTATTGGGATGGGGGATGATTTGTCCCCGTTACTAAAACTTTTGTTCTTTCCACCCCCAAAATTGTACAGTTTCAAACTTGGAATAGCTGACAAACTCCTCAATCCTTTTTTACACTTGGTTTCGCCAAAAGGTGTGAGACCGAAAAAGGAAAGGATGCGCCTAAACTTTTTGAGGTTTTTTGGGTTTACAGAGAAGTTCATGGTCTTCAACATAAACTGCCTTCTTGCAACATACAGATAATCCTCAACTTACGACCACGACTGTACCCAAAACTTCTGCTGCTAAGTGAGATGCTGTGTTTCCCCAAAAATAAAACCCTGTCTTACATTTTCTTTTGCCACCCACAAAAAAAGGCACCAGGTCTTATATTCGGGGGATGTCCTCCACTGACTAACCTCACTTGCGTGCGTCGCCCCTGGCCTCTTTTTTGCTGTCAGAGGCCTTCAGGGACTTCTGTGGCCGGCAAGGCTTTCCTGAAGGCCTCTGCAGCCGATAAGAGAGCTCTGGATCGATCCAGAGCTTCTTTGCTATCAGCTACCGAGGCCTTCAGGAAAGCCTTGCCAGCCTTGCCGGCTGCAGAAGAAATTGGCCGGCCAGGCAGGTGTTGCGGTGTGCGAGGCCTGGCTACAACTGTCCAAAGGTGGTAAATAGTCGGGGAGCTCCACCCCCCAGCCCCAACCTAGCTTAATTTTTACCTGTCCACTCTAGAGTGGGTGGGATCTTAATTAGGGCTCATTTTTTGGGGGGGGGGTAGGGCTTATATTGCAAAAATCAAGCTAGGACTTACTTTTGGGATAGTTCGTATTTTGAGGGAAATGGTAATTGTGAAATGAGTTTTGTTGCATTTTCTGATCTTTCTTATTTTTCCTGCCACAGTTCTGTTAAGTTAGTGACGTGGTCATTAAGTGAATCTGGCTTCCCCTTTGACTTTGTCAGAAGGTCACCAAAGGGGATCATGTGACCCTGGGACAAGGCAATAGTTGAATATGAGTCAGTTGAATTTTGATCACGTGACCATGGGGATGTTGCAATAGTTTTAAGTGTGAAAAACGGTCCTCAATCACTTTTTTCAGTGCCATTGTAACTTTGGTCACTAAATGAACTGTTGTAAGTGGAGGACTATCTGTACAGAGAAGCTATGGCCTTATTAAGGGCTCTTCCACACAAACTGCCCTCATATAACACACAGGATCCAACTGTCCCATCACTAGGTTGGTATCAGATATGACACAAACAGTTAACTCTAGCCATTTTCTTATCTGTTGCTGCAAAGAAGGCTGTGAGATTCATAGTAATTTGTTTTTTTTTAAAAGTATAATTGGGAATAGAAGTTAGACATACTCTTTTATGCATTTTTAAATCCCACTTGGTGTCTGGGGTTTGTTTATTATTTTTTTATTAAATTTTTATGCTGCCCATCTCCCCTACAAGGAAACGCTGGGCAACCTTTATTGATAGATATGGAAATTATTGCCTTTATTACTAGGTAAACTTATTACTAGATTTATATCCTGCATTTTTTTTGTGCAACCCTAAAATAAAATGAAAAGCGTAACATATGTACTGAATGCTTCTGCCTTCTATTTTTCTCCTAATAACCCTTTGAGTTGAGCTGAGAGAGAGTGACCAGCCCAGTCACCCAATTGGTTTTGCATGCCTAAGGTGGGACTAGAACTCTCCATCACCTGGTGATTGGCCCAAAGTCATCCAGCCAGCTTTCATGCCTAAGGCAGGACTAGAACTCACCATCTCCTGGTGATTGTCTCAAACTTACCCAGCCAGCTTTCATGCCTAAGGTGGGACTAGAACTCACCATCTCCTAGTTTATAGTCCGTTACCTTCACCACTACACCAAGTTGGGTTTCATCCCTGAATGAAGTAAAACTACCAAGGAGAGAAAGAGTAACCAGAGAGGGCCCATGAAAATGAAACCACTCTAGGCCTTTGCATCAATCTCCTTAGTGAGAAGATTTACTACTGTAAATCCATAGTGTTGAATGGGGTGAAGAGACGTTTATTCATAAAAAAAAACAGGTTTACTTGAAGCTAAATGTAACTCACTCTGGATTTGTTAAGTCGGTCTTTGTGTGAGTTCACAAAATACATATTTATGACCTAGTTAAGTATGTTGTGTATATAAAGTCAGAATCGCAAAATTTTGAACAAGGATCCATTGCTGTTTTTTTGAAGAAATTATTGTTATTACTATAAATTGTTATTTCTTCATTTGCACTTAGGTTATTTTTATTTAGCTTTTTCATTATTGACATTCCTTTCTATACATGTACTGCTTTACATGCTTTTATAGATTTACATAATTACAACATCAATATTATGGGTGTAGAATGTAATAAGATAATGATGGTATATTTCATGTTAACTATTCTTAACTATTTCAATTATTTCACATAATTTCATACATTAACATCCAAATTATATAAATCTATACTGCACTGTGTTCACTTTTGTTTTCATAATCTTACAAATTAAACAATACTGGAATCATATTTTGAAAATCCGTGCTATTATCTTCAATCTTTAACATTTCTGATAACGGGTGAAAAAAAGGATAGGGAAGGAGACTCCGCAAGTAATATGTTGTGACATATAAGAATAAATACTGAAAATAGATAAGAATGTAACAAGTTTTTTTTAGCTCTCTATTAAAGGATTATCGCTATATTAGATAAGGAATTTAATAAAATAAATATGGAAATTGGAATTTATAAGAATATTATATAATAATTTATTTAGCAATGTATAAGAAAAAAATGAATGAGAACTATTATTGAAGATTAATATCAGTTGCTGTAATTAATTGATTAGATTAATATTTTTGTAATATATAGATGATTTATAAGGTGATTGAGAAAATATAATGTGGAATTTGACAAAAATAGGGGTATGTATAATTATAGTA
>BHFT01062849.1:0-35802 GCA_004320025.1 Laticauda laticaudata | reverse complement strand
GAAGAGCTTCTCCTGGATCTACCAGGGACTTTGCGGTATCCCTGGGATCAACAGGATGCGCTCTTCACTTTCACCATTTCTTCAGGACGGTTTAGATCCGATAGGACCGTCCAGGAGCACAGATATCGGCAGTGATCTCAGACCTCCAAGATCGCATGCCGTATCGTCTGCCCCCCAAAAACTGGTGCTGAATATTTTAATCCTCTGAAAGACCCTTGTATGAATCTGATTTTTAAATGACGATTTTCCAATCTTCGCATTAATAGTGGTGTTTACTTAAGGTTGAACATGCAGAAGCAGTTTCTTTTTTTTACATGATTGTAAATGTTTTCTTTATATTGGCTGATATTTGTGGCATCTGTTTGCTCACGCTGATATTTGTGGAACATTTGCAAGACAGAGTTTCTTCTGAGGAAGAAAAATCAGCTCTTTGTGGAAGGCAAATTCCTTACATTCCAAATCTACATTAATTCAATTGCACCCTCTGCTGGTTACTTATAATCAGCAAAGAGCAGCACTGAATATAGGTGTTTTTGTAACTTACAGTATATTTATATCCTGCCTTTTCTTCAAGAGCTCTAGACAATAATCAAAACGTAAAAGTCCGTGCATGGTTGGAGAAAATAATCTCATGTCAGAAAAACTCAGGAGGCCATCAAAGTAGATAGTATTGAGCTAGGGGGACAAATACCCTTATAGGTAGTCCTCATTTAGCAACTGCCTTGTTTAGTGACTGTTTGCAATGACAGTCATAATTTACAACCAATCCTTGCATTTACGATGTAATGACATAGATGTAAGTCTGCAAAGCAAAGGAAAACTGTCAAATCATAAGCACAGTTGCCATTTCAACACAGGACTTCCCTGCCAGAGCAGTAGGTTGGATTACATTCCCTTTCAACTCTGTTATTCTATTCTAAACTTCTTTGATTTCAGAAATGACTTCGCTTAATGACCAGATTGCCAGTCCCACCAGTCCTACTTGCTAAATGAGAACAACCTGCATAAACAGGAATAGGAATAATTTGATTTGGTATAAATGCTGCTATAAAAGCAGGAACAACGGGAGGGACCTTCTACAGGATACAAAATCTGACATTCTCCATGTGTTGTTGGGAAGAAGAATCAGATGAAATTATCTTGAAATTTCATTTTTACTTCACTTTAGTTCACTTCTTTATCTGTTTCTAACTCTTAAATATAAGTTTGCCAGACTGTCTTTCTTGAACAATAGCACTGATGCATTGACTAGGTCAAGAGAATAAAGAAACAGAGAAGCCACTCAGAGTTGCCTCCAACGATGAGATGGGCAGAATATAAAATTAATAAACAAACAAATAAATGCAACAATTAACATTTTATTTTGATATGCTACCTTCTTTCTGGGAAGGTTTATTAATGCCCGGCGACGTATCCTGCAACCTATGCTTGATGCAAGCAATCCAGATCCAGCCCCCAAAGCCAAGAAAATCAAATCCCAGCACCGGCCAACCCAGAGATTCTGGCCCAACTCCATTGCAGCTGGGGTTCTACAACAACAAGGAGGAAATCCCGGGACTAACCCTGATGGTAAGAATCACTGAATCAATGCAACATTTGTCTCTCTTTGTATTGAGGTCCATTCTCAGTCCATCAGATGTGTTTTAGGCTATGTCAGTTGGCAATTCTTGGAGTCACAACAACCTATCTAGAAAGTGACAGATTGGTGAACTCTGGAATAACCCTTTGAAGTAGGCCACAACCTAGACCAGAATATCATTGAAATAATGAGACTCAGTGCCACTTAGCAGAGGAAAAAACATAGGTGAGCCTACAGGGTTTTCTGCCAGAGCAGACTAGATCAGGGTCGCCAACCTTTTGGATCTCAGGAACAACCAAACTCATAATTTTAAATCCCAGGGACCCCTAACCAGTTCTGTGGGCATGGCCTAATTTGTGGGTGTGGCTTGATGGTCATGTGACTGGCTGGGAATCACTTGCATGTAACTATTATAAATATTTATATAAATATTGAATTTTTTACAAAAAAGAACAACTTTTACCCAAAATCAGGCAAAGCAGGGAAGCAGATTGAGTTGCTCACAAAATCACAGATTCATTCAGAGATCTATCTATCTGCCATCGGCTAGCTCAGTCTGTCACATAAAATTTACTAGCAAACTCACAAAATTAACTCACAACACACCATGTATGTAAATATTGTATTTTTTATAAAAAAAGAGCAACTTTTACCCAAAAGCAGGCAGGCAGATTGAGTTGCTTATAGAATCATTAATTGATCTATCTATCTGCCATCGGCTACCTGAGTCTGTCGCATAAAATTTGCTTGCCCTAAGTCTGCACTGAACAACAGAACCTTCAATCCTAAGGGAGGTTCAGTTGTGCTTAAAAGCAGAGCCAAAGATCTAAAGACTAGCTAGAAAGNAGAAAGCAAGAAATCCAACCATTTCCTGCTTTCCAGCTAATCTAAATCTCCCAGCACAGCAGAACAGCTGATGGTTGGAAAAAGGAAAAATGGCAATTTAGCAGGCAAGTTTGCTGGGTAAGCAAACTGGGTAAGTGGGTGGGGAGGGTTCCTGTGGGCCATGTGGGCGGCGCAGTCTTGTGTTCCTGCGCATCTTGGATTAATTGCTTTGGGGGGGTGCTCTGGGGAGGAGAATTCTCTGCAGCCCACCAAAATTTTCTTGCAGCCCACTGGTTGGCAACTGCTGGACTAGTTGAACTCCAAGGTCCCTTCCAACTCTTCTCTTCTCTTCTATTCTGTTCTATTCTATTCTATTGTCTGCTATCTTGTGGCTAACTATTGATGGACAATTTATGCCCCTGGATTCACTCTTCTTTACACTGTACTTGGATGGGATCCTTCCAAACAGATAATTGCCTTTAAATAGAGAGTTGTTCTTTGTAAAGCATCCAGTTCTCCATGTGATATAGAGAAATGATTTGTCATACACACACCTTAAATTTCTCGGCGTGCTTCTCTCAGCCCTAAAGTACCACTGGATGACCATTTTGTTCATCTTCTCAATAAGGACCCTCTGATCAGCTACTAAGAATATTATCACAGGATATGAAATAACCAAATAGCACTTGAGCTTCTGGTTATAGAACATAACCACATTTAGATCTGGATGGATGGGTGGGTTTGACCTGGTCATATCCCCCTTTGCAGAAAAGAGCTTGGGGGGTTTTCCCCTCTAATGCTATGTACACAACTTCTTAGCTACAGTACCTGATAGTAGGCAATCAAATGTCTCCCTCATAGGGTGGAAGACGACTCTTTAGAGGCAATAGATATTGCTTCACTCTGTGTATTATTTCTTTTACTGCACTTTAAAAATAACATAAATCAACCCAACTGCATTTGGGACCTCAGTGGGTTCTTGGATTCCTGGCCCCAAAGTCACTGTCAACAGCAACATTGTCAACAGCAACACCACCTATCCTATCAACTCTTTGCCTTTCCTTCTAGGGTCCATCAATATGGACAACCTCCAAACCCTCTCCTCCGATAATGCCACCATTGCTATGCAGCAGGCCATGATGGCGGGTCATGATGACTCATTAGATGGGACAGAAGATGAGGAGGAAGATGAAATAGAAGAAGAGGAAGAGGAGGAGGAGGAGGAGGAAGAACTGGAAGAGGATCCTGAGGAGCTCCAGACAACTAACGTCAGCGACCTTGGCCTGGAGCACAGTGACTCGCTCGAATAGAGGATTATAACCAATGGTGGAACAGTCACCAACTGGAAAACTGTTGAACCTGCTTGTGAAACTCATTGGCCTGAATTGTAGAGTGCGCCTGAACATTTGATGAGCACATCCCTTTAACAATAGGATTCAACAACAGGACCCTTTCTTGAATGTCCTACTTGGCCTGCATTAAGCTGCAGGAATGGATGTGGAAGTACACTGAACACCTGTCAAGTGTGCAAGCTGATTATTTAAATGAAGGACACACGTTTACAAGGCACATATTGTGACTAGTTTCTTCCCCACTCTCTCCCACCTTTGTTTTTGATAACCACAATAACAAAAGTGTTTTTAGAGTAAGCTGTTTTCTGTATGACTGAATGTTTTATGGAAGTTCTAATTCAATGCCTTTTTTTGTGACATGCAAGTTCAGAGGCATGGCTGTTTTCATTTTCACTGCTTTTATGAGAGATTTATAGATGAAGAAGAAAAAGAAGAAGGAGGAGGAGGAAGAGGAGGAGGAGGAGGAGGAGGAAGAGGAGGAGAAAAGATCAATGGTTTTTATGAAAGAAAAAGAAAAACTAGAAGGGAATGATTTGTAGAAATGTAGGTGGGGAAAAAAAAATCAAACATTTGCAAAGGGGCAGAAATTCAACCAAGGAGTAAATGAGAGTTGAATGCCCTTTGCAAGTGGATGTCTTGTGACTTTTGCAGTTATGGAATCCATACAGATTCAGCTGAAGCCCCAAGCCATAGGCCACAATCAATGTGACAAATAACACCCTGTGATTGGAATCCCTTTTGGAAAGAATCACGTTTGCTTTCTGAGTGGAATGTTGTGACATTTTAATATCCCAAGCTGATGCCTTGGTATAACATGTGATATTAGCTAACCAGAAGGAATGTTTAGAGGTTCACCAATACAGAAGTCATAATGCTGGCTTTATACATTGGTTGAGTACAAGCAGGTTTGGGTTTCCAATATTTGCAAAGCAGGAAGCGATCAGTGGCAGAGAGAATTCCTATATTTTCAAACATAAATAAGCAGAACAGCTTAGTGGGAGTGCAGGAAATCATATTTTCACAATCTCATTTCCCAGGAACTCCCCTCCTCCCCTTATGTTGCTCTCCAGCCCACAAACTCTCATATCAAAAAAGCCTACGAAATTAACATTCAACCAGACATATTACAGACATTTAAGGAATAGGATTTTGTAATAATGTTTGCCATTAGCAATCGCTGCTAATCAAAGGTTAAGCCTACAAACAGCGGTTGATTTAAATCTCCATGAGGGCATCATCCCAGTACAGTGAGTTCATTGCCTACAACAGGGCATGAAAAGTAGACATGAGGTCCCTCAACATTTTGCAAGCAGTGAGCAATTTGAGATTATGAAATTAAGGAAGGAACCCTCTTGAGAACAGCTACTGGTGGACAAGCTCCCCATGGATCTCTGACACAGTAGAGGCATAACCTTTCGTGAAACACTGATTCACCAGAATGCCATCTGCCACCCCCATCCTAAGAGAGATGGTATACAATTATCCCATTTATGTTTATCTTTGGAAGTAAGCCATCCTTCCAAACATGGCTATGAATGAATAGCAGCCGTCCATCATGTGCTAAGAATGCTAAAGGCCCCACTGGCTTCCTTAGAAATATAAATGTTGCTGGTGGCTTTACTTTGCATCATGCTAGTTCCTCATTTAAAAAAAAGTAAAGCAAGTCAGGTAGTGTAAGAGCTTAACAGGAACCTTGTCTGCAGGCATTTTAAAAAATGACAGTAGTATCCATCAGTGTTGGGAATTGTTGACCCTGAACCCTTCTTTTTGAGCAATTTCCACCTGGCAGCTCTAAACACTGGCTTTTGTCTGTGTCTAATGCAGTTTTCTCCTTTTAAAAAGCCACAGGTTCAAGAAACAGATGTTTTCATGCAAATGGACAGTCCCAGAACTATCACTATAAAAGGCTCAGTCAGTTGAGTGAAGATAAACGATCTTCCTGTTCACATCACCTCCAAACACAGGTGCAGCTCTAAATATGACCCATAAAGGAATGTGCATGGAGCTATTCCTTATTGCTTCTGCCACACACCAAAAAAACCCACATGGCTGCTGTATTTTCTTCCAGTAATAGACAATTGCCTGCCAGAGAAATGATGCTTCTGATAGGGAAAAAAAAAAAAAAAGCACTGTGGTACAGTGGTTTGAATGCAGTATTGCAAGCTAACTCTGCCCACTGCCAGGAGTCCGATTCTGACCAGCTCAAGGTTGACTCAGCCTTCCATCCTTTTGAGGTTGGTAAAATGACCCAGATTGTTGGGGGCAAGAGGCTGACGTAGAGAGGGCTGTAAAGCACTGTGGGGCACTATATAATTCTAAGTGCTATTGCTATTTTTCTAAGCATATCTCTGTTACAGTTGGAACATACATCAAGGGTGTGGTTTCCTCTAGTAGATTCGACATGGAACCCCCAAAATGATTGAGGTTTGCCCTTCAGCCTACAACTGTGAAGGCTTGGCATCTTGAGAATAGGCTGGGCACTACCATGACTTCTGGCAGATCTTTGTATCATGAGATAAGGAAAGGCGAGAGAGAAGCCAGGGCTAATGTCTTAATAAGGAATAAAGGCAATGTGTGTGATGAACGTTCAGTATTTGCCAGTTCAGCAGTTTAGGTGAAGCACTGTCTTAGGCAGACTGAAACCTCTCTCTCTTCCTTCAAACATCCCCTCGGAGACAGTTTGTTGGTTTCATTTTGTGCATTGTACTCAGGAAAATGTCTCCAATGTGCAAAAATGAAAGGGAGGGAGGCCTCTACTAACCTATGAGCTACAATTTGTGGGAGTCTGACTTAGGAAATACATACTGTAACTCCATTTTCCTGACATGAATGTAATTTTCCCTCCCAGAGGGTGGAGGGGAATGCTGACAATGTTTTCAACAGAGAATTATGGCACCAATAATTTTATTTATAATTTGTGTGTTTTAAAACAATCTGATTCCTTTTTTCTGATGCTGTAATAAGTGGGGCAGAAGGTTTTGCCCTCTAGGGCTTGCCTTCCTTGCTAGTCAAAACTTGTCCAATGGTTCATACACTTTCCTATGCTGCAACCCCCATACAAATTTTGAACTTCCAAGGTGAAAGTTTTGCCCATTTTACTATTCAGCAACATATCCAAGTGTCAATTCTAAGAATTCATTTCTCTTTGCTCACAAAACACATTTACCACCTACTCTTCTTTTAACTTTTTAAAACACAGATGTCCATCCCTGGCAACTTTCAGACTTATGGACTTCAACTCCCAGAATTCCCCAGCCAGGATGGATGGATGGATGGATGGATGGATGGATGGATGGATGGATGGGGAATTTGAAGAGTTGAAGTCTACAGGTCTTAAAGTTACCAAGGTTGAACACCCCTGCTTTAAAAAGTTGAGAGGTTTAAATCAATCACTTTACATTATGGTTGAATCTACAATAGTTTCTTGAGAATGTATTGGAGTGTCAGTGGGCATAAGCTAAGCCCCTCCTTCCATTATGAATCCTGATATGGCATGAATGTAATATGTAATTTCATAGAAAATTCATTGTAATTTAGTATTAATTCATGTCCATTTATGATAAAGTGCTACCAGATGAGGTTTTTCAGCTGTGTTTCCTTGCATTTTTTCCATGTTCTTATTAAAAGGTTTAGGAATAACAAATAAGGAGAGCCTAAATCCACTGCAGTGAATTCTCTTCCTGGTGTTGTATTTCAGCCAGATGTATGTATATAAAGAGGTTCTCCATCGTTAAAGGTCTCTGAAGGCATTAGCCATCTTCAGTTATGTTCACTTTATAGAAATGAATCTGCAAACCTGGCATTTCCTTTCCTGCAACCCTGCTCTCCTTGTGATTATCTTTTTTTTTTTGAATGACAACACTCATAACTGGATTAATCTTAACCATGGTTTGAAAGAAGACCACTGCCAACCACAAATGATTATAACCACAATGAATTGATTCTTGTAGTTAAACCTGGAAATAAATGCTTCTAGTTTTTTCCTTGCACTGTAGCCCCATTAAACAGAAAAGCATGGGTGGGTGTTTGCCCACTCTCTGCTCAAGCTGATTCTCATCAGCTTAAGCCCAGAGTAAATGTGACATCTAAATGCAGCCTGTAGGTCAGCACAGTCTTAGATAGGAGCTTGCTTCTCGCTGGGTTAATTTTGTGTTTTAGAGCTCCATAGACAAAGCATAGTTACATAGATACTGATGGTGTAAATGCTTAGAACCTAACCCTTCTATGCACTCTATTCTTGATATAGATTGTATCAGTATACTTTGCAATAATTAGCTCTATGTGCATTCCAAAGATTCCGTGCCTAACTGGACTGATGAAGCTGCTTGTCTTAGAGGAGCAAAAAGATTAGTTCAGTTGCAATGATTCAACCTTTGCTTGGATGATTGAGTGTCTTCATTCACAACTAGTCCTATCATTACATTGTTGAATACAGAAAAGCACACCAATATTTGGAGCAGAGCCTTGTGCAGAGTCTTAAGAACAGGCATATGCCAGCATCGAGGTCAGAGCCAGACCTCACAGCTAAAGCTATAGTCTGTCTGGACAAATCACACCAAAGAAGACACAAGCGGATACACATTTACAAAGTGAACCAAGGAAAGACTGGACCAAAATCAAAGATGCAGCTTCATCAGTATACAGGTAGTCCTCGACTTACAACCACAATTGAGCCCAAAATTTCTGTTGTTAAGTGAGAATGTGTTAAGTTAGTGTTGCCCCTTTTATGACATTTCTTCCCATAGTTGTTCAGTGGATCCCTGCTATAAGTTAGTAAGTTAGTATAAGTTAGTAACCTGGTTGTGAAGTGAATCTGCCTTCCCCATTGACTTTGCTTGTCAAAAGGTTGCAAAAGGGGATTATGTGACTCCGGGATGCTGCAACGGTCATAAGTATAAACCAGTTGACAAGCATCTGAATTCTGATCACGTGACCCTGGGGATGTTGCAAATGTCGTAACTGTGAAAAACGGCCATATGTCACTTTTTTCAATGCCTTTGTGACTTTGAACAGTCACTAAATGAACTGTTGTAAGTTGAGGACTACCTGTACAATGTTAAAGGGAGCATTAATTGAAGTAAGGAAGAGGGTAAAAGCATGCCACTATTGTGGTCCAAACTGAATGGGAACACTATGTCTAGCCTGGGCTTATTTTCAGCAGCAGAATTAATTTCTAAGAAGGATCAAGTGAGGTACTAATACCACTCTATAAATCTTTAATAAGACCACATCTAGAGTATTGCATCCAGTTTTGGTCACCACACTATAAAAAAGATGTTAAGGCTAGAAAAAGTGCAGAGAAGAGCAACCAGGATGATGAGAGGACTGGAGACTAAAACATATAAAGAATGGTAACAGGGGAGACATGATAGCAGTCTTCCAATATTTGAGGGGCTGCCAAGAGAGGAGGGGGTCAAGCTATTTTCTAAAGCATCTTTAAGCCACACAAGGAACAATGGATGGAAACTGAAGAAGGAGAGATTTAACCTGGAAATAAGGAGAAACTTTCTGACAGTGAGAACAATCAACCCATGGAACAGAAGTTGCCCTCCGAAGTTGTGGTAGCGCCATCACTTGAGACTTTCAAGAAGAGATTGGACTGCCATTGGTCAGAAATGGTGTAGGATCTCCTGCTTGGGCAGGGGGTTGGACTAGATGACCTACAAGGTCCCTTCCAACTCTGATAATCTGTTATATATGAAGGATGTCATTTCCTATCATGAAAAGGCCCTACCAGGTGCACTTCAGAGAGCCATCATAAAGGTCAATCGTAGCAGGATGCATGTACAGCTTTGCTTCAGTACAGCTTTGTTTTACGATGCCATAAATTTTGTCAAATCTTTTCCTGGGGGCAGGAAGGGGAGGTAGCAAAAGCTTAGTGTACAGCTTCCTTTGGGATCTTCAGCTAGGACTCATTAAAAATTATCCTGCTAATTTGTGTATCTGTTGTTTGGAAGCCAGCATGAATATGCATAGAAGCTGTTCAACTGGCCTCTT
This sequence comes from Laticauda laticaudata, assembly GCA_004320025.1. Classification (NCBI taxonomy): domain Eukaryota; kingdom Metazoa; phylum Chordata; class Lepidosauria; order Squamata; family Elapidae; genus Laticauda; species Laticauda laticaudata. The sequence continues at coordinate 26,049 of BHFT01062849.1, read as the reverse complement.
CAGAATTTTTTTTAAAGATGCAGCAAATAAATGGATTGGATCTTGTGCAACAACAGGTATACAGCTTCATTTGATAATACTAGAGCAGCAGGGAGGCAAGTCTGGAATCAAGAAGACAAAAAAATACAAATGGCAAACCATCATTTTTCTCATCCCAGAAAGCTAAACGATGCAATGCAGCTTTCCCCCAAAGAAGATACAAATGGATCTTTTACAGATTTACAGAGGAAATCAGTGAAGGACTGGAATAAAATCAAAGTTGCATCTTCATCAATATACAATGTTAAAGGGAGCATTCATTGAAGCAAAGGAGGGGGCACAAGCATGTCACTATGTCATTATTGTGAGCCAAACTATGATTGGCACACAATGTCTACTCTGGACTTATTTCAGAAGCAGAATTAATCTCTAAGAAGGGTGACACTTCTTTCTCTCTCTCTCTCTTTCTCTCTCACTCTCTCTCTCTCTCTGTCTCCAATCTTTCCCAACCTGCTTTTTTCAGCATATGTCCATGCTGGCTTGAGAATCTGAGTGTCAAAATCCAATATATTAGTGAGGCATCACTTGGAGAGAAAAGACACACACACACACACACACGCACAACTCATCTGGACATGCCAGCCTTGGGGAAATGAAAAGTTGCTCCTTGTCCAACCAAACAGACCCGAGTACCAAACTGTTCTTCACTCAGATTCCACACAAGGTGAAGAAAAGCAAGCATCTTTTTCTCTCAGCGCAGCCTGGAAGTGAAGCAGCTCTCTTGATTCTTACACTCCATCTTTTTAAGTGTCCTACAAATTAAATATTGGACTGGTTTCTCTTCTCACAGATATCTATGAATCCATTTTCTGCACAGCATGTGCTAAATGAAACCATCTTTTTAACCAAATCGAAATTAATTTGTAGCAGTAAGGAAACTTCCAGTAATAAAATATTCAAGAAATACAACAACTCTTTAATTAAATGAAAGTTTTATTTCAGTATTCAAATTAGTCTCGTAACTGCTTGGGAAAGGTGGACAGAGAGTACATGGAATATAGCAGTGGCCGCCCTCCAAGACGGAGGTGGACAAAAGAGAGGAGTGGGGAGAGAGGAGAGCGGGGGAACTAGCATTCCTTGCCTTCATTCATGCATTCAGTGTTGACTATGACTAGAAACCAACAGTGAAGGATAGAATTTCACTCGTATTTAACCCCAGTTAATGCTATACATCTTAAATACACAATTCAGAAGTGTACATTATGTCATGCAGTCCTGTGATGGAATGACACCTGGCCTGGTCTCCTGTTGTCTTCAAGAGGCTCAAAACGTGGAGCTTAGGTAGGACAGAGAACTAGAAGAAGGGAAAGAAGAAGAGGGAATGAAAGGAAAATCAGTGCATGGAATTCTTCAATCAAATGGATTCTGGTTTTACTGCTAAGAGTATAAACTTAATTAAAAAAATCATTCACATGTTCTCAACGGTTTGTTTCTTTAGTTGCCATGGCTGAAGACAATCACTGTTGAGGGCAGTGCAACTTTTATTTAAGTTTCCTTCAAATTAGTACAAGAAAATTAGATTCATCCAGACTCAGTACCCGGCTGCATTAATTCAGGCAGTGTACATTAATAAGAAAACACCAGGATCCCTTGCATACACACCTAATAGCAGAATTATTTTTATTGTTGTTGATCTCTCACAATATCCCAATTATATGTGGGGTGGTTTTTTTTAAAATCTAGTTTAACTTCAATACTCTTCATTCAAGCCTAAACTTGGGTGAAACTGTTGTTCCTATTTCTGTGAATAACTACTTTAAGCTGCGGAACCTTTGGTGTTCCCTGAGCTTGGTTATTTTCCTGCAGACGTTTCATTATCCAACTAGATAATATCATCAGTACTAGAAGAGAATAGGGTTTGTGGAAGAGGAGGACTTATAGGCTCCTTGGTGCTGTCTTGGTTATTTTCTAGCAGATGTTTCATTATCCAACTAAGTAACATCATCAGTGCTAGAAGGGATGGGTTGCCTCTCAACAGCCTTGTCAGGGAGCAGTCAAGACAAAAACAATTTCCCACCTACACTGAGAGGGGAAGCAACTTGAATGTAAACAGAGAGCAAATCCCACTCCCTCATGATGTTCCCTATTTGGGTCATGAAATCTCTGCAAGAAAACAACCAAGCTCAGACAGCACCTCAGAGAGGACTCCACAGCCCCATCTTGGATTGCAGATATCTCTTCCACTGGAGCTATTACCATATAAGCATTGCTAATGAACCGGAAAAGCCCAAGATCATCAAAAAAGCAAATTCAGTCTTTGAAACATGACTTCCATTGTTAAAACTTGTTCAACAAAATGCACATATTTTTAAAAAGACATGCATTCATTTTATTGCATTCATATCTATAATAAGGCAGGTAATTTAAAAAAAAACAGGGATCTACAGGAACAGATCATCAGGTCAGTCAGGTTCTTTGCCTAACAAACAGATGGCAAAGCTGGAGGGATATCCCAATGAAGTTACATACCAAGGAGAAAAAGAAAGTCAGCAAACTAGTTGTTGCTAAGCATCCTAATATGAGGGCTAGAAAACTGAAGGACATAAGATGCAGCCCAGGTTGAGAAAGACATAAATTGTGGCATCTTTTCCTTTGGTCTCTGTAGAAAAGGCTGCACATTCAGTGCCAGATGACTCCAGTGAAAGCTTCAGATATCATTTTTTTAAAAATCCAGGAAAGACTTCTGCGTTGCAGAATAATTTCTGCTTGAACCAAGGAGAGTGAACATGGATCCATCCTCTAACTCTGCAGAAGGTTGGTTCTTCTGTTCCTACTGTTACCTTTTAAAATGTAGTCAGTCAGCAGTGTAGGGACTTTTTCGTTGTCTTCTTTCATGGCAAAGAGAACTGAGGAAACAAGTTTGGACAAAAATCATAAGTGAGTTCCTCCTGATGAGTTATTTGTTTCTCTCTTTAACCTGCCTGGGCACTGAGACATCAACTGTTCTGCCACATTAACTCTGCCTTCCCCTTATTTGCCAAGTGAGGCAAGGAGCAAGATAGCACCTCATCAGTTCCAGATATGGAAGCAAACCAGACTTATATTCAGATTTCTGCAACTTGGCAATGTTCTGGATTACATCACCTGAGGCACAGGGGCTAATGTGGAGAGTCCAGAACAGTGATGGTATTCAGCAGGTTCTGACCAGTTCCAGAGAACCAGCAGCTGAAATTTTGAGTATTCAGAGAACTGGAAAATACTACCTCTGACTGGAGATTTTGCAGTAACCTGCCCCTGCCACGCCCACCAAGCCCACAGAACCAGTAGTAAAAGAATTTGAATCCCACCACTGGTCCAGAATTATGGAACCTATAACTCTGGCCTGTAACTACAATCACTCTGGATAATAGGCTTATTCCTGCAACATTTGGCAGTTAAGATGAGTCCTTCACTTTATTGGTCCTGTTTTAAAAAGATCTGAATTTTAGCGTTGCACAAAATCACACAGAAGGCCCTAGATGCCTTTCAAGCAAGCAGAAACACGTTTTATGCATTTTAGATGAAGACAGGGATATCAAAGTTAGATAGGCACAGAAAGACAGGGGAAAGAAGCCAGGGCAGGTTGTCCTGTATTTTGCACAGTTGTAGGACTGTGTTGAATTGCAGAGCTGCCTGGCATTAATGTGACAGTTACCAGATGTTGATTAGGGAAAGTTATGAAAGGCCTGTGCTGTAAAGAGATGCTATGATCCCATCAAGGTTCTTAGCACAATGGTTAGATTCAATCACTGGCAAAACTTAGCACAGCCTTCTCTGTTCTCAGCTATGGGGAGACTGCAAACACACTTTGGGGCATGTTGGTTGGGAATTCTGGAAGCAGCAGTCCCAGTAGATTATTTTATTTATTTATTTATTTTGTCAAGCAATTATAAGATAACAATTATAAGTATAAACATAGTTAAGGATACATGAAATGGATACATATAAGAAAAATAAAAAAGAAACAATAGGACAGGGACGGTAGGCACATTGGTGCACTTATGCCCCCTACAAACCTCTTAGGAAAGGGGTGAGGTCAATAGTAGACAGTCTAAGGTTAAAGTTTTTGAGGTTTGAGGAAGAAACCACAGAGTCAGGTAGAGGATTCCAGACATTGACCACTCTGTTGCTGAAGTCGTATTTCCTGCAATCAAGTTTGGTGTGGTTTACCTTGAGTTTGTATCTATTGTGTGCTCTTGTATTGTTATGGTTGAAGCTGAAGTATTCATTGACAGGTAGGACATTGCAATGTATAATTTTATATACTATACTTAGATCGGACCGAAGGCGGCGTAGTTCTAGGTTTTCTAGGTCTAGAATTTCAAGTCTGGTGGTATAAGGTATTCTGCAATGAGTAGAGGAGTGGAGAACTCTTCTTGTGAAATATTTCTGGACTTTGTCAACTGTGACAAAGTTGTTCTTTATCAACAGATTGATCAACTTTATCAACAGATACATAATGTGGGTTCCAGACTGATGAGCTGTATTCAAGTATTGGTCTAGCAAATGTTTTGTATGCTCTCGTTAGTAGTGTGATATTTCCAGAGAAAAAGCTACGTATTTGCTTTTTAGAATAAGATAGGGACAATGAACTCAATCCAGAAATAGAAAAGGCTACCATTTTTTAATGTGGAATGTTGAGCTGGTTTCTTCTTCATGTAGACCAAAGTGCCAGTCCAGACTCTCAAATTCTACCGTGCTAGACTGGCCTTAGTGAATTAAGTATCTGAAAATGTGTATTTAAGCAAGGAGGGAAATAACATTGGAGGATAAATGTTAAAAAAGAATCTCCTGTTGGGGAATTGTATGCAAAAGGATTATGAATGTAAAATGAATTTAATCTGTTTTTATCCAAAATGTGGGGAAACCATACATTCAAATTGGATACTAGACACATTATTCATTAACTGCTGGTGGTAGCTTGGATACAAAGTCCAATATTTTGAGGATCTGATTGCTCTGTGCATCTTATTTGGGAAGTTTCCTTCCAGCCCAGTAACCTGATCTCATCTCAGTATGTTTGCATCGTGATCTGAAGCAGTTTTGCATAGTTAGTTAGACAAGGAAAAAAGAAGGGAGGAAAAAAGACAAATTTATCCTGGGTAACCTCTTTGCTTCTAGAAGCTTTGCTTCTAAACACAAATTGTCATTTGTACAAAACTCACTGTGTGCACAAAATAGCCATTCATAGCTCTCTGCTCTTTTCAAAAGAAGACAGGGTTTGTTCCAGTGAGTGCAAAACACAGTTGCCATAGAAACACAAAGGGAGACAGATGATTCTCCCAGAATGCACAAAGGACCATCACATCTCAACCTTTTCATTTTTGTTCCACAAATTATTTAGTCAGAGTTAGGGAGGCTAAATCCCATCACTGGCAAATTCAGGTGTTTATAAAATAGCTGTTGAAGTTATTAACTAATCTATTATTCTAGGATATATTGGGTTCGGGGTTTTTTACAGTGATTTCTCAGCAAAATATTTTAGGAACTGCAATAGGATCTAAAACAACAACTTGTAAGTTCTAAAACAACCATTTATCTCAACCCAGAGAATCTGTATGTCGCCCTATTAGCTCACACTTGTGTTTTTGCACACATTCCAATGCATACACAGAGGAGGAAAAGGAATTACATTCACTCCAACTGGCAACACTTAGATACCACTCAGAACTGTTCAGAATTTGGGCTAGACTGAATGAACAGCAATTCTGATACATCATTCCTTAATTAGTCACACTTGGTTTCTCCTGTCATCAGAAAGAACTAAATAACAAATAGAAATTCTTTCCCTGGTTTGGAATAGTCAGAAATTTCAGGAATAATGATCCCTCTAAAGACCAAATATAGCCTTAAGCCCCCAAAAGGATAACTACTCATTAAAAAGATGATCAGGACTTCTTCCCAGTTAGATTTCTCAAAAAAAAAATGATACTGGCATATAACTTTTATTTTTCTCCTTTGTGATGAAGGAAATGTTTTAAATTAAAGATATTTTCAATGAGCCCCATGCCACATGGCAGATCAGGAACATTCTAACATAGCATAAACTTACTGTTTGTAAGCATTTGCAAGTCCTCAACTGATGGAGGCGCCCCTTTCTTCTCATATGGGATAACAGTATTCAAATACTGAAAATAAGAAACACTGGTAATTATAAATCCTAGCATTCTTCCAATCAGAAACAACCATCCCGCCCTTTATTTTGTTTCCAAAAGAGACATAACAGACAATTCGTACAATCAGTAAATAAGACAACAACATGTTTTTATCTACTGATTGTGTGAAGCAGATGTAGATGTAGAAGGTCTAATTCTGTTTTGTAGGGAGGATAACCAGATATAATCTGTGTCATTACCAGCCAGAGAGTTGGAAAGAGTGAAAGATGTCACTAATAAAAATAATACTGGGTCAGATGGGCCAGGCACATCAATTGACTGAAGACAAGGCCCTGGGTTCCTTAATTTCAAGACTACCTTCAGTTGGTCAAGAGCAATCTTCTACAAAATGGTAATGTTGTTGCAGCATTCTACATGGGCTACCTTTGAAAAGTATCTGGAAGTTCAGTTAGTTCAAATGCAACGAACCACATGGCTTTGTGCATATATTTTCACATATGTCACCTCTCTTGTGGGATTGCATTGATCCCACAAGTTTTGCTTCTAGGCACAATTCAAGATGGTGATTGTAAATCATCTTTACAGCCTTACATGGTTTGAAGGCAGGTTATTTGAAGGACCATCTTTTCCCAATTACATTTACTCAATCCACCAGACTGGGGAGACAAGAGTACAATATGAGTACCCACCATCAAAGAGGTCTATCTAGTGGGACCAAGAGGAAAGGGCTTTTCCATAGTGGTCCCATCCCTGTGGAACATTACCCCTATGAAGATAAGACTGGTCCCTGCTTTGATTCTTTTCTGATAAGCATTGAAGACATGGTTTTGCCAGCAAACCTGGGGATCCAAGTTGATATGGAGTTCATCAAGTGGTTTGTTTGAATGATCTTGCTAGGGCCATGGGGGGGGGGTGTATTGAGATTTATATCTGGGTTTTCCTTTCTGTAAGCCACCCGGAGTCACTGGAGTAAGTGGGTGACCATATACCTTTCTTATACATTAATATACATAAATAAGTGAATAAAATAAACAACAATCATAACCTTAACCTCACATAAACTGTGTCTTCTGGGTGAAACCAGTACACTCTTACCTGCTTTTCAGTTGCTGAATTTCCAAACGTCTGCCGGATTCCAGTTTGCAGAATATTTGAAATTCCTTCCATACTGAACCGCTACAAAGAGGAGAAAATAGAACTCTGAAGGCTTGTTTTTAGATTCTTAGTTGCTACTACAGGACTGTCTATTTGGACAAAACACATTGGGCAGAGCAGGAGGAGCAGAACTTTGACAAAATTCATTGCCATTCTGCCCCTGTAGATTCTGAATTGAAAAATATCTGGTAGAAAACTAATATTAGATTCTCCATGAATTCAATGCACCTTGGATAAAAAAACTGTAGCTCTTGATATGTATCTCAGCCACAACTTTCAGCAGCTCAGTAACAACAAATGCTACAGGAAATACCAGCAGTAAATCTTAATGATACAACTCATATTCTAAGGAAGAATGTATATCCAAGATCCTAGATTGGTAGATGCTTTATGTATATATATATACTGTACCAGTGGCGAACCGTTGCAGCGCTACAGGCTGCGGCCTTCACCTCAGCCCTCACTCTGAAACGCAGAGCTGGGGAAGTTTTCTCTGTATGAAGGCAACTGCCTTGGGGCCAGGAAGGGCAAGGAACATCCGTTTTTTTCCTGGTCTTGTAACCGGTTCCTCAGCTGAGTGAGAACCTTGTCCGGGATATTCACTTGGCAGCTGCTGGTAGGCCTTCACCAAGGCTATGGTCTTTTTGTTTTTGTCCGCCACTTAAAATCAAACCGTGATTGGTCCGTTTTCCATCACTCTCCAAACAAAACACATAGCTTGGCCTTCCCTGGATTCATGAAGTCCTAACCAATTAATGAGCCAGCTAACCGGGCTTTGATAGAGACGGGACGATTCTGATTGGATAATATGTTTCAGGACAGTAACCTTTCATTGCTGATGTGAACATGACAGTAAAACTTAACTTTAGAACATAGATTAGAGAAAATGTATTAAATGTATTGTATTAAATTAAATTAGATAGATTATATATAATAATTTAAAATACTTATATTTTTTGGTCCAGATTTTTTTAAGGCCTTCTCTGAAGGCGTAGAAGGCCCTGAAGGTTCCCCTCTGGACTATATCTATATCCCAATATAAAATTAACCAGACAATGAAGAAATTCCAATTAAAATAAACCAGTAGATCAGTCTTCCCTTATTTGTCCCCTCCCCCCACCCCACCCCCAAGATGGGTTGGAAACCAGTTTTCTGAGTTTCTGCAACTGAGTTTCAGTTTTCTGCAATTTCTCAGCTGGTTAGATTTTCTGAGTTTTACCATTCCTTTCACATCTGGAAGATCTTGGATGGGGAAAGCTGCAGAACAGTTGTGTAGGGTAAAGTAGTTCAATCATAAATTTCTAGGAGTATCCTAAAATCCCTCTAGGATAATTTTGCAATAACTAGACCATCAGCCAGAAGCCAGCATCAAATTCTCACTGGAGAAGAATGCACTGAACAGATATCCAACCAATTTGGCTTATAACAGCAGCTTTGTGAATTTGGCACAACAATTGCTTATTTCTGAACTCCCTTAGCTAAATGAATACCTAGCAAAATTACATTAAGACAGCCTGTAAACAATCTTAAAAGGAAGAGGGGGACAGGAATCTTCAATCTCTGCTCTTAAATCTATGTTCTTATTTCTGCTTCTCCTTTTTATTTGAAAGCCATCTTCAGGGAATTCTCACTAACCTTCAGAGGCATCTGAGCTGCCCTTTCTATTCGATTGTTTTGCAGACTCAGCCCTTTTTCTTTCCTCCTCCTCTTCATCATCTCTCGATGTTCTTTCTGCTTGTTCTGCACCTCCATCAGGATGGTGATGAAGGAGTTCTTCACTTCCTTCTCAAACTCCAGTTCATCTCGACAAGCCAGCTGCTGCACCAGCTCCTCCGAATAATCCTGAATAGCACCTTCCACTCGATCCAGAAGCTCCAGAAGCTCCGAGACAGACATGTGCCCCAAACCTATGAAGAAACAAGTGTGCCTGTTCATATATCAGGTGGACCATTCTGACCAAGATCGTGACAAGGCGTTTAGTGCTAGAATCTGTGCAAAGCTATGTTAGATGCTTACAAATTGCAGCATTAAGTGCCAAAGGTCATTAACAATGTCAATTATTATTTTTCAGGACAGTCATCACAACACTCATAATGGATTCATTAATTAGTGTTGTCATTTTAGTACATTAATTGGTTAAACCAGGATACACTTGGAAATGAAAAAAAAATGTCTTGGTTGAGAGAAAGCATGCATGGAATAAAATTTTAGAAGAGGCATTCTAACCCCTTTCATTCTTAGCAAGGAGGAATGCCTCTTAAAATGATTAAAACTTGGTTTTAAAATAATTTGAAATACCTGCCCAGTGCATCAGTCAATCAAAATGTTATTCTAATTCAGTGTTTCTCAACCTTTGCAACTTAAGATGTTTGGACTTTAACTCCCAGAATTGTAGATTTCAACTCCCAGTATTCCCCCAGCCAGCATGTGGTTACAGGAACTCCAGGAATTAAAGTCCAGACATCTTAAAATTGTCAAGGTTGGGAAACATTTGTTGAATTAGTGAAATAATAGACTGCAGCCCCAATTATTTTAGATTATTAGGGAGTGGAATTTCCTGTCACCAAGCCAAGAATCCAAAAATAGGATTACAATCTACTTTAAGAAATCTCAGCAGAAATGTTGTTTTACCTACTGAAGGCATGCTTGGAGGCAACCAATATGTGGCTGGCCCAGATTTGTTCCCCACTAGAGGATTCCCCAGATGTGAAAATAATTCCACAGTTTTTGTATTTTGCATGCATTCACAATTTGTGTTCACAGGCTGCATACAAGGAAACAGATGAGCATATTTAAGTCAGGGATACTGGCTTAAAAGAAAGGCATATGCACTGGGACTGAATGATTGGTTGAGACTTCCTATGGCAAATGTGGGTCTCTTAAAGGCATGTTACGGTCTTCCTTAATGAGTAAAACATTCATAGATGAGCCTCTTTAAGAATTGCAATGATTTTTTTAATGGCTTGATGTTCAGTTTACAGTTGGGTTGAAAGTTCTGGTGTCTGTGTGCATTTATTTACTTCTTTTTTCACCTGGGCACCTTATGTTTGCGGCTCTGAGAAACCATAACTCACCCCAGATTCTAGGAATGGGGCAGCCTACAAATAAATAAATCAGCATTAAAGATTGCAAAAATTGGAAAAAACTGAAAAAACATTAAAGATTGCAAAAACTGAAGTTTTCACACTTCAAAAACATATTCCATTTGTATCATGGAATTTGTGTCCTGTTCTAAGATGAATTTCTGACTTCTGATTTCTGGATAAATAGAGAGAGCAAAATTAACATCTTTCTTCCCCTTTTTCCCCCGCCCTCAAAGTCAGGCAGAATATAGCAATAGCAAGAGCACTTAGACTTATATACCACTTCATAGTGCTTTTACAGCCCTCTCTAAGTGGTTTAAGCCCCTGTCTCACTGCACCAACGGATGCAGAGGATGTAAAATGTTAAAAAACGTTGGAAAACGCGATGCATCCATTGTGTACTCATTGCATACGTGTTTCATACGCTCTATCCTTTGAGCATCCGTCCACTGAGATTTCATCTGCTCAAGAAGTTTTGAGCTGCACAAAACTTTTTGAGCAGATGAACTTTCCGCTGTGTTCGATGTACATCTGCAACATATACAGGCAACAAACATTCTATGTCCGTTTATCATCCATTAAACATCCGCTGTATCCTCTCTGCATCCTCTGGGCATCCCCGCAACTCACATCCACTGCAGCTGAAAACGGAAAGAGGGAGGAAACAAAAGGTACACAGAATGTCTACACAGCGTTAGTAGCACGGAAATAGAAAGGATGAGCAGTGAACGGTTTGCATCCTATATACATCCTCTAGGCTTCCTATGAACATCCATTTAACATCCCCACTACATACTACCCACGTCCGTTTTTTTCCTTTCTTTTCCGTTCTGTTTATGCAAATTTTTGCCACTTTTTGGAGCGGATGACAACGGATGGAGCACCCCCGAAAATTTGCTCGTCCGCTGTGTCCTTTGCATCCGTCGGCCAGTGGGACCTAGCCTTTACAGAATCAGCAATTTTGCCCCCAACAATCTGGGTCCTCATTTTAACCACCTCAAAAGGATGGAAGGCTAAGACAAGCTTGAGCCTGGTGAGATTCCGAACTGCTGGAAGTCGGCAGTCAGCAGAAGTAGACTGCAGTTCTGCATTCTAAGCATTGAGCCACCATGGCTTTTTTCTGCTCTTCTCAAAGTGGGCAAAAAGTAAATTTAAAATATTTTCCAGCTCCACGGTACTGAAGTAATCCCCTCCTTTCTTGAAAAAGATACCAGCAGAACAACTGAACAATTCCATGACTAAGAAACTCATCACAGCAACATCTTGGTGCAATAACTTGAGGAAGAAAAGATACAGTGCAGCTAAAATGAATATATACTTTAGGTTCTATTTCATAAAAATAATCCTACATTTGAAAGAGAAGAGGATAGAGCTATTTTGCTTTATATCATGATTTAAATTTTGTTTACTTGGCTATTTGTCACTTCTTTCCTGCACTTGCAATGTGATTTCTTATCTTCAAAGCCACAGACATGCTCAATCAGGGGTCCCCAACCACCGGGCCCCGGACCGGTACCGTGAATCATTTTGTACCGGGCTGCAAAGAATGAATAAAATATATTTATATATAAAATATATATATAAAATATGTTTTTGCTTCCGGGTGTCTTATTTTGAAAGACAACCACTTCCACCCTCGCCTAACTTCTACGCTAACTTCCGCGCTAACTTCCGCGCCTAACTTCGCGGACCACATTGCTAAAGCTAAGAAGCCCTTTACTATTGGGGAAGAATTGATTTTGCCAGTCTGCGAAAAAGTGTTTCTGCGTGAAACCGGTCCCTGGTACAAAAAAGGTTGGGGACCACTGTGCTAGATAATGCAGCATTATTAAAAATAATCTCCGTTGAAAAGGCAGTATGGTGCAAATCTTGTTTAAAAGGAAAGGAAATAAAAGAAGGTCATTGGGGTCTTGATGTGCCCTTCCACAATTAGCACAAAGAGAACAAATATCTGTACACTTCAATATGGAAGATCTGTATTGGAATGGAATGGGATATAGACTAGACTAGGATGTAGAATGTAGAATGTAGAATGTAGAATGGAATGGAATGGAATGGAATGGAATGGAATGGAATGGAATAGAATAGAATAGAATAGAATAGAATAGAATAGAATAGAATAGAATAGAATAGAATAGAATAGAATAGAATCACGTTACAATATATTTTTGTCTGCTCCGAAGAGAGGGGAGGGGAGTGAGGAGGGAAGAGGAGCAGGGAGAGGAGAGGAGTGGGGGAAGATGAGAGAGAGGGGGGGAGGAGGAGGAAGAAGAGGAGGAGGAGGAGATTTTTGTGCAAATCCATATCATTACTTTCTTTTTTCACTGATGCAATTCAATTTGGGGACAGACATTGCATAATAACAACAGAGTTGGAAGGAACGTTGTAGGTCATCTAGTCCACAACAGACCTGCATACCACAGAGACAAGCCATTTTTGTCTTGTGTTTGTTAGGTAGTTTACAAACATAAGACAGCCAAAGGGAAATATTCACAGCCACACAACAGAAAGAGGTCTGTGCTAAATGTTTCATTGAGTTTTGTACCCCTGACAGTTTGGCTTCTGGAATCATGCAATCTTAGTTCCATCACCCCATTAACCTCCTCACTATCTGAGTGAAAAGAAGTGAGCTTTTTTGCACAGCTGAATCAATATCATCCTGATTTGGATCACTTGAAGTTGCAGATGGGAATTTGGTATTTGTTGTGTCACATGTTTGCTTAATGTTTCTCCTTCAAGCCTTACTGTTCACCATACAATATTTGTAAATACGTGGGCACTCTCAGGCAGAAGAATCTGAATTCCTTTGCTACAGTCTACAGCCCAGGAAAAGCTGCAGGGATAGTTGTATAAACTAGCTGCCAAAGAACAACAACACTTTACTGAGAGAGGGGACATGTTCCTTTCAATGCACCACATCTTACCTTCACATGACCAATTGTTGTTCAGGCTTTGTGACAAGGCCTGAATTTCCTGCAAAAGGATGGAATCAGCCTGACTGCTTGTGTCCCCACCATCATCCTTCTCTAAAATTTCTTCTTCCTCTTCAGGGTCAGGTGAATTTTGCATCATTTCCTCAATTTCTTCAATCACCTGCAAAAAGAACAGTCAACCAAATCAATTAAAGATGATGGCTGCCTTCAGTGTCAGAAAAGGAGATGTTGCTATGGAAACCTTATAGTTGAAAAACTCAAATTCCCAGTTGAGCTATAAACAACAAACAGAGGTTTGTTTTTTTTCTCCAATACGTAAAAATGCAGTCAGGGATGCTTTAAAGCCTTATTTTAGATGCCCAAAACCAGAGTGTGAATTTTTTAAAAGGAATATAAAAGAGTCAGTGCTAAGTCAATATCCCCCACAATGAAATCTTCAGGAAAGAAAAGCTCCACTAGCCCAGCTTTCTTTCTGATGATGCCCAACCAATGTTTGTAGGTGTTTGCAAAACAGAAGGTGAAGATATTATTATTGTGGTTGGTCACACAGTTTAGACTGAACTTGGCATTTTATCCACTGATCAAATCCTTCCCAAGAAGCTAGAATAATAGACAGATATTGATGTTTGATGATGTTAAAGACATGAGGATGTGCAAGATGTAAGCTATTCCAAGTAGATGCCTTTTGCAATGACTCATGATGATTTGATCAATACTGATGGTATTCAAGTGGTTCTCAAATTGCATTATTATTATTATTGTTATTATTAATTCAATTTGTATGGCCACCCATCTTATCTAAGTGACTTTGTGTAGCTCAAAACAGGTAAAAACAATCCAATAAAAACAAGTTAAAATGATATAATATAAAACATAAAAGCTGTCCATAATCAGTTTTAAAGAAAAACCAAAAAATCACATTCAGCAGCAGAATTAATTCTATATCAGTCCAATGCAGCCATTGTAAGCGGTCCCACTATTGCTGTAGTCCAAGGGGCAATATCAGAGCCATGTTTTCAGGTCTTCCTAAAGGCAAGGAGAATCAGGGCCAATACCTTTCTCTCCTGTCTCTATTCCCTGCAGCTGGTATCTGGAGCCTTGGTACTCCCAACCCAGACATTGTATTGTTCATCCCAGCCCACACAACCACTGCACATACATACACATCCAGCTCTGATACCCCTTGCAGTCTCTAAAGCAGTATTTCAATCTTGGCAACTTTAAAATGTCTGGATTACAACTTCCAGAATTCCCCAGCCACATTGCTAAGAATTCTAGGAACCTCCTAGAATTGTTTTGAATCATCCCAAACTCCAGTTCTCTGGACAGATTACAATATTTTTCCAAATAATACACAGCATCATACACATACAGCATCAAAAAATAAAAAATAAGAGAAGCACAGATCAGAGCTGCAAATAGCAAGTAAAAACAGCTAACACAAGGACTTAAATTTAAAATCAATTATATAAATGCTTGAAAGAAGGGGAAATGGCTTCACCAATCACCAGAAAGATATCATTATGGAGGCCAACAATGTCTATCAGTGGCTCACCTTTAAAAAGACCTTTTCCTCGTAGCCATCTGCCTCGATTCACCTTCAGATTTTACTTCAGACTGAGCAATTCTAAGTATCATAAGTGGATAGATGACACTTCTAAGCCTGGGAAAAATAGTCAAACATGGCAGACATTCCAGTTTTACCTCAAGCTAGATGTTAGTCCATCCATTCAGAGTTTGTGAAAAAGAAGATCGAACAATTGACAGAGACCTGCCTTAATGTATTCAGAAATCAATGAGGACTAGTGGCGTTTTTCAAACTTGGTAACTTTAAGATGTGTGGACAGAATTCCCCAGCTATGAATTCTGGGAGCTGAAGCCCATACATCTTAAAATTGCTAGGATTGAAAAACAATGATCTACAGTATCCTTATTTCTAAAATTCCATACAGTAACCTAACTCCTTTTTTCTTTGCATAATCTGATGAATGACACTTTGGTTTCTTGCTTTCTTAGATGTCTGCTGTTATTAGGACAACAAGTTTGTATGAGAGAAGACAGCACTGCATGGTCTAAGTCACTCAGTACCAATGCTGAATTAGCACCAGGAACATAAAGAAAACCACTGCAGCTGAAAAATATCTAATTCCACAAACCCATAAGGACTTCAATTAATGGACAGTAAATGGACATAGGAAATTGAGACAGATAAACATTCTTATCTGCCAAGCCAAATGCAGAACTAAAACTTTACACCAATACTCTTGGAAAATGTTGCATTTTTTTAACTGCCATCTACAGATGTCTTTGGACTACAGTTCCAGAATCTCTAGCCAGAACTGTTTTGCCCATCATACTTGTAGTCCAAAACATTTGGAAAATGGAAAATGACAGGTTGGGGGAAAAGGTTGCTTTGGGAGATCTAAATAACTCTAATAGAAGCTGAATTATTCAGCTCACCAAAGCACACATGCAGAAATGAAATAATAAATGACGATCACATTCCAGCTCCTTAATTCACAGAATTATATCTTGGACTCCTACCAAACAACTCAAACACTTTACTTACAGTTGGCTGCAATGGCTTATAATCTAAAACAGGCTTCTCCTGCTTCATGGCCCCTGGGTAAGTAAAACTATCTCTTGCACCATCTGGAGGGGCCATGATAATCACACCAACATTGTTGCCAACACACCTGAGTGCTTTAGGCTGGGGATGACTAATCTACAAGGATGTGCATTTTTAGAACAGTTCAAAATGCCTCCCCTCCTTCAAAAACTAGCCTTAAATTAGGAAACACAGAGGACAGATGTCAAGGTTGAATATAAGTTTATACAAGTTGACACACACAGGGAGTGGCTAACTTGGAAACTGATCAAAATGTGGTAATTGTATTACATTCCAGCCCAGCGTTTGCCTGAATATCAAGAATTAACCAAATTTCTTTTTAACCTGCCATGATGTAAAAAAAGATGTTGAGACTTTAGAAAAAGTGCAGAGAAGAGCAACTAGGATGATTAGGGGACTGGGAGCTAAGACACATGAAGAATGGTTGCAGGAACTGGGCTAGGGAAGAGAAGGACCAGGGGAGACATGATAGCAGTGTTCCAATATTTGAGGGGCTGCCAGAGAGGGAGGAGGGGTCAAGCTATTTATCAAAGCACCCGAAGGCAAGAGAAGGAATAATGGATGGAAACTGATGGAGAGATTCAACCTAGAAATAAGGAGAAATTTTCTGACAGAACAATCAACCAATGGAACAGAAGTTGCCTTTGGAAGTTGTGGGAACTTCATCACTGGAGGGTTTTAAGAAAAGACTGGACAACCATTTGTCTGAAATGATATAGGGTTTCCTGCCTGAGCAGGAGATTGGACTACAAGACCTCCAAGGTCCCTTCCAATTCTATATTCTATATGAATGGACATTGTTAATCTGATCTATAATTGGAGATAGTTGGAATTATAGTCCAAATGTCTAACCAGAGAGATCCATACTGAAGAAAACTTGCATATCTGATCACACACAGGAAATTAATAATTCTGTTCCAGAATTAATTATGCAATGCATCTCCTAATTCCTGTTTTATGTTAAGAAACTGATGCAACTGATCTGTTTCATAATATGTATTTTCTTTGTGTTATCTCTAAAATTGGCCAATGGGAAATAGTCTTAGCCAGATGCTGTGCCATTTGTTATCTTGTCATAAATTATGCAATAGCCATAACACTGGCAAATTAGCCCACAAACAATTACTGTTCTGAATGACTAGCACTTATCACGTAACACCAGTAAAATCAAGCCAGATCTCAAATATATTTAGCAATCTGAACAAGCATTCTTATGTGGAGGTGGGTTGTGCTTCTTCCTTGCCACTGAAACCATGGCCTCTATGCTGAAATGTGCTCTCTTTGCATTATGTCCAAGGCAACAGTAGATAGAAACTTTAGGTCTTAATGAAGACTTGGTTGATAGTCTCTATCTCCTCACCCACCCACCAGTATTGGTGCTGCAATATTTTGTCTTCATTTTTTTTTACTTTTGTCTGCTTATCATTTCATATTTGTGTACACATGTGTTGCATTTGGGGATCCAGGCATACATACAGAAACACATGAAAATATCGGGATAGATAGATAGATACTTGTTTCTCCAACAATATGGCCCTTCCCAGCATGTTTTCTAGGCATGAGGTAAAATTAAGCCCCTCCCCCAAAATTTAGGCCTATTTAAAATATGCGAAATGGGGGGGGAAGGACAGTGGGGACTTGCCGTTAGGAGTGGCCTGCAGGCAGCCATCCCTTGCCACCAGCAGCCTAATGGCCAATCATGGCTCAGTGTGGAGAGCTCCCTACCCCCTTTGCTGGAGACCCAGTATAGTGCTGGCTGCAGGCCGGGTCAGAGGGCAGTGGCAGCGACGTGGATGTCGGCCTCAATGGCAGAGGGCACTCTGGGACCTTCGTCAGCCACCGCTGCCACTTCCTCTGCCGTCGTCACTTTCCCTTCTGCCCTCGCCGCAGCTTATACTGCATTCGGACTCTGCCATTGGGCAAGATGCAGAGGCCGGAGTCTGTGCTGGACATCACAGCATGGCGGTAGTGGAGAAGTGGCCCTTCCAGTGGAAGGAGGAACAGTTAGAGTGCATTCCTCCACCGGCAGTGTTTCAGCTGCTACTTGGGCAGGTGAGCTGCCTCCATAACTTCCACAGTTCCCACCGGTGGTGGCGTCTCTCTCACCAGCACTGTCTCCAACAACAGCAGCAGCAGCAGTGGGACAGATCCCACTGCCGACGAGAACCGCCTGCCCTCCTGCAGGGGCATTGCTTTGCTTGACAGCGGCTGTGTCAACAACGTCCTGCAAGTCAATGAGTCATTCGGGCTTCGGTGGGTGGAAGTGGTGGTGGGAGGTCGATGCCATTGTTTCTCTCCCCCTCCATGTCTTGCTTTGCTTCCTGCCCCAGAGCTTCAGGTTACGGTCTCATCCCCTGCATGGTCTGAACCACCACCCCCCTGTGGACCTTTTCCCCATCTTTAAGTTTACTTTATTCTCATTCCCTCCATCAGTTCCCTAAAAATACAGACTGGCCAGGCAGCTTCCTCCCCCCATCTCCCGGTAGTTTTAAAAAGGGAACCATCTGTCCATTTTGCCCTTCGAGCAGAGGCAAACCTTCCAATCCAAACATAAGAGAAAGGCAATCATCCTACAGATCCTTATCACCCCTTTAAATGCATTCCCCACCTTCATCTCCTTGAACCTAACCATTGGTTCATCTTTAATGACCACAGCATTTGTTTAATGACTGTCACAAAAAGTTCATAGAATCCGGTCAGTCAATCCATGTTATGAGCATCGTACCTTACAATTGTGAGGAGCACACTCCCTTCAGGTTATAGGTCCAGAGAAGGGCGGGGCTGACACTGCGACAATACGATGAATGATCTTAGGGCTCCGGGACCCATCAATATTCCCGTAGCTGGACAGTCCGTCCCATAGAGACGGTAGTTGAGGAGAGTGCATCCTGTCTATCCCAGGGACACTGCAAAGTCCCTGGTTAATCTATAATAGTCTTGTGAAAATTAGAATCTAGAGTAGCAGCCCCCAACCTTTTGGGCACCAGAGACTGATTCCATGGAAAATGGTTTTTCTGTGGACCAGAAGGGGCATGGTTTTGCCTGCATTGCACGGATGGGGCATCACTTGTTTGCATAGTCCAGTTGCTGGCATGCCAAGGACCAGTGCCAGTCCATTGACCGGGGGTTGGGGACCCGTGATCTAGAGGACAAATTCTTGTGGAAAAAAGAGGCTGTCAATCAGCAACCTAGATGTTGAAAAAGGACCTTTTTCACCACACACACCACACACAAATACGCACACACACACACAAACATAGACAACCCTTTACTGCAAAAACCATCACTTGGAACAGCAGGTGCTTATGGCCACTCAACAAACTGCAGCTCATTTCTAGCAAAAAGGTAGAGGCATGGTGAATGATGGCTCAGCATGGAATAAGTTGACTCACTGCAAAACCCAAGAGATGCACATATATTAAAGTCTATTTAAATGAAACAAAGATTCTGCCTGACAAAGATGATCTGAAACTCTATTGGCAAAATTGCCCACAGTTTTCCCTATTATTTCTCCTCTTTTGAATCCCTTTCCCTGCATCATCTATTCTCTTCAAAAGCAGAGTTCATATTCATCCTGCTGCTGTTAACACTATCATAATGCACCCAAACACAACCCCAGTTCAATAAACGTTACTTTACCCTCTGCTGGGCTCTTTGGTTTTAGCAAAACTTCAGTTAATTTTTTACAATTAAATAACACAATGAAAACAGTGGGGATTTAAATGCATACTTTTTTTGGAACACAAATCACACTAATTTATTTAAAGTGACTTTATGAACTCTTTCCATTCAAGCGCATTCTGATTCTTGGAAACTGCCTGAGCAAGTCCCTCCAGCTTTTTGGCAATATGTTGTTGTTTTTTGAAAGTGGTTCACCATTGCCTCCTTTCTAAAGCTCTGAGAGAGTGACTGGTCCAAGTCATCTCATTGGCTTTGTGCCCAAAACAGCACTAGAATTCACACTCTTCCAGTTTCTGGTCTGATATTTTAACCACTATACCAAACTGGCTCTCTTTATGAACTTATGAATGTACAAATTGTGGCCTAAGAACATTGAAAGGTGTTTGGTTAGAAAATCTCTAACCTTTCCTTTATCAAAGGATCTTCTATTTTTTTTATTGAATATTTTTTGTTAGGATGGAATAACTAAACAGGGGGGAGAGGGGGGAAGGTTTCTACGACTGCAGTAGCTAGAAGCAATCCCTGCTTTTATTTCCCGTATTTCCCATAGGGATGGTCAGAAGAGGGATTAGCTTGTACCTGATCAGCTGTGAGTAGAGGTTCCTCATTAATACCGGAATCATTTTCACTCTTCTCATTAAGCTCTTCCTCCTCCTTCTCATGGATCTGAAAAAAGGAAGAAAACAAACCACATGCAGACTCAGTAGCAAATATGGGCCCCATCTAGGTTGTTGCTGTGACTTACAGGTTGATGGAGAAGAAGGAATCTCACACCGATTCTTATAAGACATACAACTGAAGGATTGTAGCTGAGTGGTTAAGACACCGGATTTGTTGGCAGTTCATGATTCAAGCACCATGTTACAAGGAGGGGTCCCGTTCCTGCCTCAGTTTCTACCCATCTAGCAGTTTGAAATGCTAGGTGGGAAAGTAGATAAATGGGTACACTTTGGTGGAAAAGTACCAGGTTCTGTGCACCTTAATGTGTAATCATGCCAGCCACTTGACTATAGAAGTATCTTCGGACAACAATGGTTCCCTCAACTAGATGAAACTGAGATAAGCATCCTACCCCTAGAGTTGGACACAACTAGACAAAGAAAACCTTCACCTTTTTTACCTTTCACTTCAAAAAATGAAGCTCTACCTTCAGAAGGATCTATGGCATTTCTCAAACTCCAGATTGTGTTTTACTGACACACACACACACACTGTAGTGGGATGTTTGCCCTTCACTGAGCATACTTGACTAGATTACTTCTGTCAAGATCTGGGAGAAGAAATTGTCCAAGAAATGGGAAAGATTTTTTGAGCCAAGCAAAGTTGTCCTAGGAAATATTTGAGAACCAAAAAAGAACAGCTTCTTCAAGGCTCTGTTTGACACTGGTAATCAACAGACTAAAGCTGCTGCTGTCTGAAGGGCTTTTAAGAGGAGAGATTTTTTTTCCCTTAGTGTCAGCATCATCTCCATTCCTTCTAGGGGGAATAGGCAAGGAAGCGTTAATACTTGCTGAAACTTGCCTGCCAAGTCTAGCTATCATTTTAATTTCCCAATGTGTTCTCAAGTGACCTTACCGCCAGGCAGCAGGAACACAGAAATAATTTAAAGTAATGCTAGGAAGAAAAAAAAAACTCAAAATTTGAAGCTCACTGCAGTCAAAGAGACTGCGATCAGTCAAAGAGACTGTGGCGATCAGTCAAGGAGACTATGCCTCTTCAAAGTTGAACTTTGCGTTTGGAGTGTGTGTTTGTATAATTTTTCAAAAATAAAACATCTCCAGACCCCTCACATCCTGGACATAAACTGTTTCAACTTCAAAACAAGGCTATGGAGTACTGCACACCAGAACAACCAGACACAAGGACAGTTTTTTCCCAAATGCCATCACTCTGCTAAACAACTAATTCCCTCAACACTGTCCAACTATTTAAGTCATTATTATTACTATTAACTTTCTCATCGTTCTTATTACCCATCTCCTCCCACCTGTGACTGTATGACTGTAACTTGTATCCTTACAATTTATATTGATTGTTTCTTAGTGTGATTTGATTGCTTATTGTGCCCTATGACTATCATTAACCTTATGATTCTTGACAAATGTATCTTTTCTTTTTATGTACACTGAGAGCATATGCACCAAGACAAATTCCTTGTGTGTCTAATCATACCTGACCAATNACCTGACCAATAATAATTCATTCATTAATTCATTCATTCATTTTTCCAAATAGAATAATTCCACCCAGTTACCTTGCATTTCCTGTAAAACAGTATTTTCCAACATTGGACATTTTAACGTGTGTAGAATTCAACTCCCAGAATTCCCCAGTCAGCAAAGCAAAGCTGTCTGGGAAATTCTGGGAGTTGAAGTCCACTAATCTTAAAAAGGCCAAGGTTGGAAAACACTGTTGTAAAGAGAGGCAAACTAAAAGAAAATGGGACATCTCTCTGCTGAGGCTGCAATCTGGACAGATATTGGGGAAGTTGGAGGGGCGGTGGTAGTGGTATGGAATCTGCCTTGTTACCTGGAAATCCTTTCTCGCCATTCCGTTCAAGCCAAAGTCCTCTCCAGATTGCCCTTGCTGTCTCATGACTTTGATTTGGAAAGGCAATCAATATGTGCTCATCTCACCATTTCCCTGGCGGCACCAATTTATTTTGCTGAATTGCTGCATTGGCTGAGATTCTCAATTTCTCTGTTTCCTGGAGTGGCAATTGCATAACTCGCTGCACAGGAAAAGATGGCAACTAAAGGGCTCCCAAAAGGATATGGAAGATGCTTCAAATTGCCTTTCCTGGAAGGGTGACATTCCAAAGTGCCATCTTGACTTGGAATGGGGAGTCCACACTGCATGACGTTAGTTGATGCAGGATCCTCTCAGCGCTCAACAATATGGAAGGGGTCCTGGCTTACCACTGCCTCTTCCAGCAGTGACCTACATAGAATTGTAGAGCTGTAAGAAATCTAGCCCAATCACCTGCCTAAGGCAGGAGTCCTTATTCCATTCCAGACAAATGGCTATTCAATCTCTTTCTTGAAAAACTCCAGTGATGGAGCTCTCATATCTCTGGAAGGCAGGCTGTTCTATTGACTATAATTATTCTCAGTGTCAGAAAATTTCTTCTTAGTTCCAGGTTGGATCTTTAAGGATCCTGAAGGATCTGATGGGCTCTAAGCAGTGGTGGGATTCAGCTGGTTCAGGCGAACCGGTAGTTACTATTTTGTGCAGTTCAGAGGACCAGCAAAATCCAACCACTGGCTGGCCCCTGCCCATCCTTCCCAGTCACTTCTCCTCTCATCTGCTCACCTGGCATAAATGCTGCTGCACTCTGTCTGGCTCCCTCATTTGCCTCGGCCACACAGTCTCTGAGAGCCAGCCAGCTTGCCTGCCTTCGGCTACATCCCACGCGGCACTCTCCAAGTGGCCCAGCTGAGGTGTCCTGATCTGACTAGGTGAGTGACTGCAAGCAGCAAGGCCCAAATCCCAGACTAGCTGCCTCCCATGTGGCCCAGGGAACTTGCCTGCCTGCCGCGCTCACGTAGGTCTCTCCACACAACCCAGCTGAGCGCCCAGATAAGCCTGGGTGAGCATGCAAGCAGCAAGGCCCGAATCCTGGCCTAGTTGCCTCCCACACTGCCCAGCCAGCTTGCCTGCTTTCCCCGCTGCCTTCCCCGTGGTTCCTGAGGCCCAGCCCACTTGCCTGCCACCACCTCCTCATTGCCTGCTTGCTGGCAAGCAATGGATGCTGCAGAGAAAGATTTCCTACATACCATTCCAAGCCCCTTCCCCCCTCTGCCCTTGGGCTGACAAAATAAAAGCCCATCTAAAGATCTCGACTGTTGGCCAAGCCTGCCTCGGTGCATGTTGGCAATAGGAGGCTAGGGGGGGAAAGAGAGAAGGGCTGATGTTTTCCTGCCAATGGAATCTGGTCACTCACTGGACACTGACATTTATATCTAGTCTGGATCCAACAAAGAGCTTTGTATATGTAATGATCCTTCCTTGGAGCTCATGATTGCTTGGTACCCATTACACATCCCTCAAAACCATATTCCTTCAAATCAGTACCCCAAAAATGGTTTCAGCCTTCTCAATGACTATTGTAGTTATTAGAAATGCTTGCCTGGGAGGAAAATCATACCCAGGAATTTTATTCAAAGAAAGATTGTCCAATTAAGCCTTCTAGGCTACATGCACAAACCCCACAGATTAGGTAAGATATATTTTTTCTTCTCCCAAACATCAAATCTCTACCACAGCTGGGACACTGAGCTTCTCTATCAGAATTTAAAACCCATCTCACTAAAATCACTTTCCACAGTCTGGTGCCCTTCAGATATCCAATTCCCATTGTGGCTGGGAACACTGCAAAGTTGCATTAAGGGGAGTTGTAGTGCAGAGCATCAACTGGCTTACTGATAATAGAGGCCAGACATCAACAATGAAAGCTACTGTACATTATGAAATGGTTCTGTGTTAATTGAAACAGACCAGTGCCAGCTAAATCCCACTCATATTTTTCAGATTTAAAAGAAACAGATAGAGGAGAAGGAAGGAACGGGAGTGTCTATTTTTTTTTTAAGAATACCCAACATAAGCATGAAAATAATATTATTTATGGAAACTTTGGAAGTCTGTATGGCTATCCAGGAAGGATTTTTGGCATATTCTTAGGTTCTGCTTTATGAAAAGACAGCCACATGTTATTTTAACTTCTAAGACAGCCATTCCTGTTTGCTGGATTTCAAATAGAGCTTCAGCACAAGCGTGACCCCTGTTTTATCTTATGAGTAATGGAGGGAAAGGTTGAGACAGGCCCATTCAGGTAAGTACCTCTGTGTCAGAGATATTGCCATTGAGCACTTCAATGTTGGGATCCCTCAAGTCCTCAGTGATGGATGGGATGTAATTGTCCGTTAGAGCATCCCAGACCCTGCAGAAGAGAGCAAGAAGTGTTAATATAGAGAATCTGTCTTGAAAGTAGAGTTGCTTCTCTCAAGGTCTACAGAGTTCAAACATAGCATGAAGTGCACTGATGATGTTACCTAGTTTGGGTAATGAAACATCATCAAAAAAGCTCAAAGAGCACCAAGGACCCCTCATATAAATACATCCAAGCTAAACATGTGTAAGACCTAATTTAATTTGAATTCTAAGACGACTTGGTCCAGATCTAGCTCAATGGTATTAAAAGAGAGAGAGGAGGGTTTTCAAGTTGGAGTTGAACATTAAAAATATTTCTCAGCTAAGAAATAATGGACTGAATTTAAAGTATCCAGCATGCTTTTTTTTTTACTTTGACATTATTTCATATTAAGCATAGCTTCACAAAAGTGGATATCATGTCCCTTTTACAGAGGCACTGGTTTTGTTTCTCCCAACAGCAATATTTTTGCACAACTTCATAGTACATCATGAGGGTCTTCACTTTTCTCATCTTGAGTCCTTGTACATATTCTCCCATTAACCAACAGACCAGCATTAATAATTGTTGGTATCCTGTCTGCTTCTTTCCCTTGCTGTGTTTACCACTCTGCAGACCTGCAATAAAGCCAAACAGAACAGGCAGCAAAACATCCAAATACTTTTGTTTAAGGAAAGGAGGGGGAAGAAAATGGAATAAGACAACAGTTTACACACTGCAGCTAAAAAAGATGTTATGTAGGTGTTATGTTTTCTCTGAAGCAGTAACCATGCCAATTACTTTCTAAAGTTAAACAGACTTCACATGACCACCACTATAATACTCTAGAATCATTCAGGGAAATACCAGTCTTGGATCTGTGTAAAGCTTGTATTTGGAAGGATTCCTAATCTAATCCAGATCTTCTACAAACAGAATTTGTTGCTTTAGGATCTGTTAATTAAGGACTGAACGAATTTTAACACAAACATCAGAAAACATGGGGGGACAGGACCTTCCTTTACTTGTAACCATCAGGATGTTTGCAACATTTCTGTTCTTAATTTCATCTCTCTACTCTGGGGAAAAAAGTCAACAGCAATACATTATTTTCAATATTGTGAGACCTATCTCTATTATTTATGTTTTGACAGCCAAGGAGCAAAACTGCAAAGAATGTGAGCTGCCTAAAGATGTGTCATATCACCTCAGGCCATTCTGAGGTCTCCTGGCTCAGTTACGAATTAAATTCTAAATCCAATTCTCTTTATTGAATATGTTTTCTTCAGATATTAGCTTCTGGTTCCATGTCTATTCCCTCCAAAATGTCCTGAACAAATCAAAGAGAAAATAATTCCATGGAAACAAAGCGACCAGGAAGTGGGACAAATAAGAACGTCAGAGGATCTTGTGCGTAGATTTATTTATTTTATTTTATTTATTTATTCATTTTGTCAATTGCTTACAAGATAATAGGTATAAGTAAAAACATAGTTATGAATGCATGGATACATATAAGAAAAAT
>BHFT01062848.1:0-18283 GCA_004320025.1 Laticauda laticaudata | reverse complement strand
GGAACATTTTTCTCGTCCGCTGTGTCCTTTTTACAAATGTTTTGCATCCGTCGGCCAGTGTGACAGGGCCTTTAGACTCTACTGGAGTTGCAGGAAAACACTAGAAAGGAATACACACACACACACACACACATATACACACACACCAGAATGTCAATTTGAATGGTCTTTTATCTAATCATTTATGAATAGTAATGGGCCTGAAACTTATTTTCTTATTCTTTTATAAAGCAAGAAATGTAGATTTGGCATTTAATGTCACTAGCAAAATCTTTTTGTTATGGATGAATCTTGGTTTAATTTATAATTTAACTAAGTTCAAGCAAGCAATTTTATAAAAATATTCTGTGAGACTAAACATTGTAGAATTCCTCATCATCATTTAAGAGAGGAAAAGAAGTGTTTATCTATGGTTTACTGTAGCTATCCAGCAGATGTATTATCATAGCTTTTTTCCAGAACAAATTCTATTGTAGCAAAACTGAAATATTCATATATTAAAGCTATTTATAGTTAAATGGTATATTATTTATTATTATTCTAAGCATTATAATGACATGCTTCTGTTCATTCTATACTAAGTTCATTAAAATCAATCCAAACTTCCTTCAGTAAATCTTCTCCATTGGTGAGATTTATTTCTCCAGTATTTGCAGCAGTTTTTCAAGAATAGATTCTATCTAAAGTACGTTACTATAATCTGTAATGTTTAAATATTTATTATATAGTAAAGGATGAAGCACTGTTTCTTTTTTCCTTTGCACATTGAATCATATAATATTTATCCTAGTTTTTCCTCATTAAAACCAGTTTCAAAGCAGCATTTGTGATTTGGCTTAGCTCTTGCAATAGTTTTTGTGGTATACGACCTCTATTAAAGCCTGTTTGATAACATGCGACTGAAAAGCTATCTACAAACACAACTAAACAGCCAATGTTCCATGAATTTAAATATTATAATAACTTCACAGAAAACAACATTGTTACAGAAGTCAGATGATGCTTAAAATTGAGATATCAGATTCATCAATATAAGGCTGGTATGTTCCATGTGTGAAAACTCCCCAGTGAGTATCTAAAACTGAACAAATGAAGTGTCATATAATGAACAATTTATTTCATGCTAATTTATTTCACACACAGAACTACGGTATAATTATTACTTTTTCAGTACATATCTCAATCCATTTAGTATTTTAAGTGGACTGATTCATTGTCTATACTGTGGTTAGCAATTCCCCTAAATCTCCAAAATTTGAAAAGATTTGAAAAATATATTTTTCTTTTTTTAGTGTTAATTTCAAGAATTATCTGCTATTATAAGTAGCATTGCTATCCACCTATTTTCATGTGATGAAGCCCAAACTTTTATTAAGTACTTCAAGTCAGAGATAATATGTGTATGTAAAGCCAAATATTTATTATAGGTATCCCTTTTGTGGAAATTTTAATTTCACTTGCTTAAAGAAAAAAGAGGCAAGAGTGTCATCTTTTCAAATATTACAAAATTAGGAAAATATACAGAATTTCATTTAATAATGCACTGAATTTCTGTTTGTGCATTTTTCTTTTATTATTGATCAAGATATTTTGTTTTATTTTAGAGAACATGTGTATAATTTTTGTACTGATTTGTGGTAAAAAAACTTCACCTTCTTTATTGTTATAAATTTTACAAAGATTAATTTTCCAAAATGATTTTCATATTGCATATAAGCTTTACTAGCTAGCCCATATTCATATTGCTACTTCATCCCCTTATCATCAAGAAATTAAGAGCATATTCCATGCCATTTTGATAGTATTTTGTTTCCAATATAAATTCTCCCAAGAGATCTCACCAAGAGCCAGCAAGCACAGAAATCAATGCATTTTACTGTGGCTTTAAAACATTTCATTGGGACATCATTAATTTAAGTTTTTTAAAAAATAAAATGATTGCTCTCATTTTAAGAGTGCCTGAAATGTAAATAAAAAAGAACTTGCCAAGCTTTTATGGAAAGTTCAATCCATATTTCATATGCTGAACATTGTACAAATATCTACTTTCTAAAGTACCGTATATACTCGTATATAAGCCGATCTTGCATATAAGCCGACCCTTTAAAAACTGCCCCAAAATGAGGATTTTTGAAAAAACTCGCATATAAGCCGACCCCCAAATACCATGGTGAACGCTTTTTTTTTTCCAAATTTGGGGGTCGGCTTATACGTGAATAAATCTGGCTGCCCGGCTTCGCGCGATGAGAGCCAAGACTCTCATCACCTTCGCAGGCAGCGGCTTCGCGCAATGAGAGCCAAGACTCTCATCGCCTTCGCAGGCAGCAGCTTCGCGCGATGAGAGTCTTGGCTCTCATCGCGCGAAGCTGCTGCCCGGC
This sequence comes from Laticauda laticaudata, assembly GCA_004320025.1. Taxonomy (NCBI): domain Eukaryota; kingdom Metazoa; phylum Chordata; class Lepidosauria; order Squamata; family Elapidae; genus Laticauda; species Laticauda laticaudata. The sequence goes on along the minus strand of BHFT01062848.1, from coordinate 15,905 downwards.
GAAGGTGATCAGAGTCTTGGCTCTCATTGCACGAAGTCGGACAGCGACTTAGTCTCTGCCCGGTGAAGGCGATGAGAGCCAAGACTCTCATCGCACGAAGCCGCTGCCCATGAAGGCGATGAGAGTCTTGGCTCTCATCGCGCGAAGTCGGGCAGCCAGATTTATTAAGATACTCCATATGGTGCAGTACAGTGATGGGATTCAAAAAATTTTACTACCGGTTCTGTGGGCATGGCTTGGTGAGCATGGCAGGGGAAGGATATTGTAAATCTCCAGTCAGAGGTGGTATTTGCCGGTTTTCGGAACTACTCAATTTCTGCTACAGGTTCTCCAGAACTGGTCAGAACCTGCTGAATATCACTTCGGATGCAGCAGTAGAAGGTCACCAGCAGGCACAAAGATTGCATAGGCACAGAATTTTGGATACACTATAGAAATAGAGGAATGGGAGAAAATATGGAACATAAATTATAAGTTAACGATATCTGCAGCATACAAAGAAAATATGTACAAAATGTTTTATAGATGGTATTTAGCTCCAACGAGATTGGCAAAAAATTATCCCAACATGAGTCCCAAATGTTGGAAATGTAAAGAAGTTGATGGTACATTTTATCACATGTGGTGGTTATGCTCCGAGACCAGGACATACTGGATCTAAATCAACCGGGCTGGTTGAGCTGGCCTGGCTGGCACCTTCCAGGTCGGCTTCCCTTTCGCCAGGACTTCTTCCAATGGTNAGAATCATCAAAGATAGATTACCAAAAGAAGTAAAATACTTATTATTACACATTATAACAGCTGCCAGAATAGCCTTTTATGCAAGTATGGAAAACCCCAAATACACCCAATGAGGAACAAATAACATATAAAATAATGGAAAGTGCTGAGATGAACATGATAACAATGAAACTGAAAGAAAAAGATGACTCTGAATTCTTTTCAATTTGGAACAATTGGTGTAAATGATTAACATACAGAACTAAGAAGTGAGACAAAAAGCCTAACTGAATAACCCTTAAGAAAGTAAAACAAAATTTTGTAAATTGTATAAAAATATAAGAATAGTAATCATAGTTAAAGCTATTTTTAATATTAGACAAATGTAATATAATGTATTATGATATTTAAACCAAAAACCCGTATAGATGCCAAAAACGCTGTTGATACCATGATGTTTTATGATGTAACAAAAGAAAATCAATAAAAATATACCAAAAAAAAAAAGATATGAAAAGCAAAACAAGCTGTTTATGGAAAGTTCAAAGTAATCTTCTCTGATCTGCTGGGTTCCAGATGCATTAATATTATAGCTTCCAATTATTTCTGTGAATCATAGCCCTAATATGAAAAACAAAGAATGATTCTGACCAATTGTGAGTAAGAGCACACACATTAGGGAAGAGCACACACTGTTATGCTGTAATAACCGTGGCAAAATGTAGCTATTTTTTTCCATTGTTCCATTTGCAGATAGTCATCTACTCATTTATTTTTCCTGAGGAAGATTGAAGCACAACATAATCTACAAGGCTACTGTGAAGAATATTCCCAGTACTTGGAATTGGTCTGGGCAAGTCCTATAATCTAATCATCTATTAAATCTTTGCCCTTCCTAGCTAGTGAAGTCCACCAGGGAGATGATCTGTGGTTGGGTCCTTATGGTAGTTTCATCATCCTTAAGGGAAGAGATAGCTTTGCCTGCCTTGAAATAGCAGCAGTACATTGCTACTGCAAAAAGCCATTGCTGAGCTCAACAGTTCTAGAAAATTTCTCTCCAGTCTCTAACTTCATTTTTAGAAGATTTGTATAAGATTTTTTTGAAAAGGTTATTGGGCTATGTGGCTTCAGAGACTCCTGGAGGAGTCTTGATACATTGTCAAGACCTTTTTCAGTCAGATTTCAGATTGGGAGATAGTATGGAAACTCTGTTATTTGCTCTTGTTGATGACCTCTGGTGCAGCCTGGATGAAAGCTGCCCTGGTCTTCTTGATATCTCAGCAGCTTTCGATAGCATCTATCATGGTATCTGTTGCGCTGTGGAAAAAAAGACCCGAGACCCAGTTGATCTTCTATTCTTTTTATTTTCTCTCTAGAAACTGTTTGCCAGTGAAACCGTGGCAGCCTTTTTATAGCGGGCTGCTCACGGCTCGTGGCCAATGACGGCTCTTCAAATTTCCCACCATCCGGACCGACCTATCTTAGGTGAATATGCAAATATATAACACCGCTCCCCATGTGGTCTAGTCCAACCAATCAGGCCTCACCTATGTTACATGGTCACGTAAATAGGTGGTGCTCTTATGGTTTCAACTGGACCTACGCAATTCAGTCATGGGTTTGTCTCCGGACTGTTCAGACGGGGTTGCTGTTTCTCCCGTTCTCTTCCGTGCAGCCTCCTGGAAGGTAGAGTCAGCCATGCCGCTCCCGCCAGGCCTTTCCTGGCTGGTTGAGTCAGCTTGACCACTCCCATCAGGAGTGGCTTCTTGATGGTTCTCCAAAACCTGCTCCAGTCTCCCCAAGTTGTCTTCTGCTTCAGGTATGAAATTTGCGATTTCCAATCGGGGCTTATGTTAGTATTGGTTGTTGTATCTTGTTAGGGTTTGTTTTGTTACTTCTTTTATTTGTGGAGGGTCTCCCCCTCCCCTCTCGTTTGTCTTTGAGGGGTTTCCCCCCTCTCTGGTTTGGCTATTTTTGTTTAATGTTTGAGGCAATTCCTTTGTTTGTGTAAGTTCTTCCCATTCCTCATCCTGATTGTTAGTGTTTCTCAGTGTGTTCCTCGATCTGATTTGGTCTATGTGCCTCCTCCAGCTCTTTCCGTCCTCTGTCTCTACCCTGTATGACCGGGGTTCTGTTATTTGGATTATTGTTTCCGGTATCCACAATGGTTCACCCATGAGGTTTTTTGCATAGACTAGGTCCCCTGTTTTGAATGTGCACCACTTACTGGAGGAGTCTGTTGGCTTTTCTGGGCTATAAGTGGGATGTAGCCTGTCTAGGTTTGATCTTAGTTTTCTTCCCATTAATAGTTCTGCTGGGCTTTTATTTGTTGTGTTGTTTGGTGTTATGTGTTGTATCCTTAGTAGCTTGTATATATTTTCCTGTATATCTCCAGCTCCCAATTTGTGTAGTGTTTCCTTAGTGTAACGGACCATGCGTTCCGCCCGTCCATCCATAGCCAGCTGCCCTGGTGCTGTTAGTGTATGCCTTATCCCTTGTTCTGCTAGGAACCTCTCAAATATTATTACCGTAAATTGCGGTCCGTTGTCGGATACAACTAAATCCAGCAATCCATGTGTCGTAAAAAGCTTCCTTAGTTGTCTAATAACAGCTTCTGTTGTAATTGAGTGCATAATGCTTACTTCTAGTCAATTTGAGTAAGCATCTACCACTATTAAGAATGTGTATTCTGGACCATGGACCCCTAGGTGTTTCCCAATCGAGTGCAGATGCAGAAGGGGATGCTAGATTCTTGGCATTGTTTGCACGTAGGTCTAGATTCTTGGCATCGTTTGCACATTGCTACCCATTCCCCAATATCCTTATCCATCCCTGGCCACTATACATAACTCCTAGCCAGGGACTTCATTCTGATAATACCCAGGTGACCAAGTATGTGGTGACTCAAGTATTCATTCCCTCAATATGTCCGATATGATCACCCTATCCCCCCATAGTATACACCCTTTTAAGATCGATAGTTCCGTTTGTCTATTCTGAAACGGTTTAACAGTCTCGTCACTAGCAGTCTCTGGCCACTCTTTACCTTCCCAATTTAAGATCCGGGCCAGGTTTCTGTCTCTTGCAGTTTCCCTAGCAATGTCTGTTGCTATTATGGGTGGGTTTCCCAACGTCTCGATTTGCAGGATTGATGTGGTTGGTGCAGGATCATCTTCTAAATCAGGTAGGGGGGAACGGCTCAGGGCGTTAGCATATGTTATGTTCTTTCCTGGTCGGTAGATCAAGTTGTAGTTATAGGCAGCGAGGAATTCGGACACCTCATCATCTGACGGTGTCAGTATGGTTAGGCTATTAACTTTTGTTTCCTATGCGAGAATTCCTAGAAGAGGTTATGATTCTATGATAAAGTGAAAAATTTCTGCCAAGGTATACTCTTTGTGTATATACCGTTTTACTCTGTTATTGCAGCCAAATGCCTCTCTATCAGTTGGCTAGTAAGTTCTGCTCTGTTTTTGATAGTTTTTGAATAAATGCCTTTATAGGTGATTCGTTTTCCATGAGGTAATAATGTGGCTGAGTAATGGGCACACAGGTGCCGAAATGGTGAGGCATCGCATGTTTAATGTTCGTGGAAGGGTTTCGCTGCATTGTATTAGCAACAGTCTGATGTAAGTCTTTTATTCCTGGAAATGCCTGTTTCTTTGTCATCGTCCCAGGTTCCAAGGGCAGCTTTCTTATCAGCAGCCTGTGCAGTGGTTCTGCTATCGTTTGCTTTCTGTGCAAAAATACATTGTAAAGTTTAATAAGTCCCAAAAAGCTTGTAAATCTGTTTTATTTTCGGTCTGGGAGCTTCCTTTATTGCTCTGAATTTATGTTTTCAGTGGGTGGATCCCTTCTTTGTCTATGAGGTATCCGCAGGAATTCAACTTTGTCAGTGGCTAATTGACACTTTTCTTTTTTAACTTTAAGTCCTCCTCTTTAAATTTTTTTAAGACGCCCTTTGGCAGTCTTTAGTTGTTTTGCTTTTGTCGCCTTGGCCTTGATTACTAATACGTCATCAAGTATGGTAGCCACCCCCTTATTCCTTTGACAAATAAGGTTCCATTAAGCTCTGAATACCCCTGGGGCACGCTAACTCCAAATTGCAGTCTGTTTGCATTTGAATGCCACCCCTGTTGAGTCAAGCAAATTGTTTGTGCCTTCTGCTGTATCTGGGTCAACCGTAATTGTTTGGTAGGCTTGTGCAAGGTCCAATTTCGGCGAGATTCTACCGTCCCCAAAGAATGTATAGTAACTGGTACCACCGGAACTGGTATGCGCTTTGTTGTAGCGCATGGTTAAAGGTTCTGCCTGTAAGTCTCCACAGATACGTATGGACGCCATCTGGTTTAAATAGGAGTAAACAAATGTGGGGTTTCCCCACCTTGAGGTGGTCACAATTGGTTCTAAGACCCCCTTGCAATAATTTATCTAATTGTATTCATCAATTTTGGTTTTAAACACGAAAGGAACTCGTCTCGCCTTTAAGCTTTATTCGGGGCTATATTGGATTTAAAATTAAATGAGATAGGAAGCCCCTTGGTACTTGCCCCAGTTTTTCTCCGTTGAAAACGTCCTGGAATTCTTTCATCAGGTTCTCTCCCAGTCTGTTCTCCAGTGATGTTGTTTATTCCAGATACCTCGGATTCCTAATGGTGGCAAACCATTCGGAAGTCCAGTAGGGGTGGGCGATCCTGGTCGACTATGGTTAACAGAAGGACTCTTAAATGGTGTTTTTTTGAATTCAAACTTTGTATAATTCCGATTCCCTACTAAGGAATTCTGTCTTCCCTGGTAGTCTTTAGTGTGAGTTATTTGTATTTCTAAGCTCTCTCTTTTTTATATTCAGGTATTAAGTCTTTTTAGGGTTATTCCACGATACCAATTGGCAATTAAATATGAGCTTTGAATCCCACTTTCCATCCACATGGCTGACCTTCTATTGGTGACTTTGGCAATGTGTACCTTTTTGTATTGATTGAGTTTGAGTGTCCAAATAGTTATGTGTTTGGGATGTGTTTCCCTTACTTTTTCTAAATGGCTTCTTTCCACCACTGTTTCTGTTTTTTGACCTCCAATGGCTCCTATTTTGCTTGTTCCCTTCTCCCTGGGAGGTGTATTCTCTTCATTGGGGGGCCCTTTGTAAAGTTTTTATTTTTGTTTCGGAATGCCCTACTAATGTGTCTCCGCAGTTCACAATAACCTGCAATAGCATCGAAAAAACAGCATTTGGAACGTGATGGTCTCCTCTGCACCGGCACAAAAGAATTCTGACTTCCTTTCTTTCGCTCCGTCTACCTTTTCCGACCGGATTCATTTACCTCTTCTCTTCCTCTTCATCTTTGATAGGGGATTCCCGATGTCCTCACGAGTTGTGGTGTGTTGTGGTGGTGAGTTTCTTTCGAGTTTCCTCTGGGTTTCCTTATTGTGTGTTTTGATTAGTGTTTTTTGGGTTTCCTTTATTTAATTTATTCATTTGTTGCATGGTGGCTGTCGATTTTTGTGTTTGCTTCTGCTGTGGCTGGCTTCTTTATTGCCTTCCGTTAATGTTAATTTTAGGTCTTGTTAGTAGCCGAGCCCTGTAGTGTAAGGTCCTTTAATCGAGGCGCACGCGGTCCCCTCATGGTCCTCATCCATGTTTAAGGAGAGTGTCATATGCCCTGCTGCAACAAAATCTCCGATGCTACTCGTCTTCTTTTGGTCAACACAAAATAAAATTTGTGTCTTTTGATGAGGCATGAAACAGTTGGCACATAATGGGCTTCGCAGTAATTTCTTCTATGAGTCTGTCATGCCATTTTCTTTACATCATGGGGTGATGCCAATGCTTTGCCATTCTGAATACTGTGGGACCGCAGTGGGTGAGGAAGACGGCTCTGCTTCCTATGTTCGGATATTCCTGGAGATACTCCTTCTAGCAAACATGAGGAATTTCTAGAAACATGAGGAATCGGTCGATGTAGGATTCCCAGTCTTCAGTTGCTGGGTTGAATGGTGCGGGTGGCGAGTTGCTCCTGGCCATTTCATCTCGCTCAGTCCTCGTTGCCATGTTCACAACTGGGTTCCTTTGTCTCAGTATCCCACCTTCTTCGCCAGTGTTGTATTGTGGGGAAAAGACCCGAGACCCAGTTGATCTTCTATTCTTTTTATTTTCTCTCTAGAAACTGTTTGCTGGTGAAACCACAGCAGCCTTTTTATAGTGGGCTGCTCGCGGCTCGTGGCCAATGACAGCTCTTCAAATTTCCCACCATCTGGACCAACCTATCTTAGCTGAGTATGCAAATATATAACAGTATCCCTCTGTATGGTGTACTTGGATTAGGAATAGGGAGCATAGTGCAGTGGTCATTCTCCTTTTGTTGTGGTTGGTTCCACTCAATATTGGCAGGAAGGTTCAGGGGAAAGATTGAGCCCATAAAGCAAGAACATCCATTAGTTGGAGGTCAGAATTCTGGGACTTGAAATCCACAGATCGCAAAAGGGCCATAGTTGTACACCCTTGCAATAAACCATGCAAGAACTGGCTTGCAAAAGGGAGCAAGCATAACAAACCACCGTAGCAAGTTTCTCAGGACCTGCAAATGCCTCTTCACCACATCCCCGTAAAAGAGATTGCATGGCAAAATACACTGCTTGTCACATTTCTTATATGCCTGTGGAATCTTGTCTCATCAGCCAATATCCTGTGATTAGCGAAGCACAGCAAGTAGGTATAGACTTGTTTGGTTGAAGTTTCATTGAATGTTTCTTTCTTTAGGATAGTTTCTCCAAACATCAGCTTTCCAATTCAGTTTCTTTCTTTCCTTTGCATGCATATGGTGCTTTTTGGGTATAGAAATAGTGGTTCTCTGAATTTCAGAAATGATAATCAGATGTATGGCTTAGTTCTATATTTTGACATTTATCAGACTTGACTTTGGAACCCACACATTTTGTCCTTGATGTGGCTCTTTTACCATGCAATGATTTTATAATCCAATACAATTTATAAGGGTGGGGTCATAGCTACATTCACACTTTGTACTAAATCTTTCTCAGCTTAGTCATAATTTAATCAATATATTTAAATGTAAGTTCCTATAACACAACAAATCAAACAACTTTGTGGAGCATTGCAGTATTATTCCCCAAAATTGATAAAGGGATACTGATGTATCATGGGCAGAGATTTATTCAAATTATTCCACTGAATATCTTTCAAATGCACAAACACCCCAAAATTCACCTTCCAGCCTCACTATTGAAGTCTCACTAGGAGGGTTGTCAGTCTAGAAAAATCTGGTCTAATTCCTAGTTCTAATGAATCATGATCTAGAGCAGTATTTCTCAACCTAGCAACTTTAAGATGCACAGACTTCAACTCCCAAAATCCCCCAGCCAGTATGTTGGCTGGGGAATTCTGGGAGTTTAAATCTATGCATCTTAAAGTTGCTTAGATTGAGAAACACTGATGCCTAGGAATGCTCAGATTAGGAATATAAACATCCCCCCAAACAAGGAAATTAATATGCATATCCGCTTCTAGAACAGCCCTTGTAATAGTGTCTTCCACCAACAACTCACTTTTTTGTGATCTCTGACAATACAATCCTATGCAGAATTCATAGAATTATTGTTCTGCTGACCTCAGTGCCTCTTGCTTCAAGCTAAGCACATATAGGGTTACAGATTGAGTTCTGCTGTTGAAAAAGACCATCAAGTTCTACTTATGATCTGTTAATCCTTTGTTATCCTCCTAATCTTGTTTTTTTAAACTCTATCCCATTCTGGTATCTCATTTCACCCTCATTTTTATCCTCATGTATCACCAAGCAGGAGGATACTTCAAATGATGTTTTTGCTTCCACCTGCTCCACACAGTTATGCATAAGATTGTTTCATAGTGTCCTCAGTTTGTTCTCATTTGCAAAGACATAGATATAAATTAGTATCAGATTTAGCCAAATATTTTTATTTCATTTAATTCAATTTAGGCACTGCCTGATTCCAAACTGATTTTGGATGGCTCACAATATACGGGCAATCCTCCTCTTACAACAGTTCATTTAGTTCATTCAGAGTTACAACAGCACTGAAAAAGGTGACTTACAACTGTTTTTCACACTTATGATTGTTGCAGCATCCCCCGTGGTCACGATCAAAATTCAAAATTGGCAACTGATTTCTATTTATGACAGTTGCAGTGTCCATGGGACAAACAAAATTAATGGGAAAACACAATTCACTTAACAACTGTGTTACTAACTTAACAACTGCAGTGATTCATTTAACAAGAATGGCAAGGAAGATTGTAAAATGGGGCAAAAATAACTTAACAACTTTCTTGCTTAGCAACAGAAATTTTGTTGTGGCTGTAAATCGGGGACCACCTGTAATAAACCATAAAAAGTGCCAGTTTAGGCCAACACTTAATTGAGGAATCACCAAAGACGCTTCCAACAACAAGGCATGACACTAGTATACAGAGCAAACTGCATTCTCTTCTAGCCCTGATGACATTATCTAGTTGGGTAATGCAAGAAAATAGTCAATGCTAGAGAATACCACGGACCCCACAGTTCAACAATGAGCTACAAATATTCTCTTCTATTGATGCCAAAAAAATTATAAAAGATAATAAGATGGTATCAAGTTACTCCAAAAAAAATGAAAGGAGATCTGAAAGGAGACTTCATCCACGATCTGGGAGAACAAGCAGGCTTCACACAATACCAGCAGGATGGAAACCACATTTAGGGAATTTTAGGGAAGATCTCATTCCAAACGGCAGCGCCATGAGGGAAGGCATGCTTCTGTATCCCAAGGAAGGAACCAACTCTGTCAGCATCTACAGTCAACCTACTCCTTGAGTCATGATTTCAGAAATACTCCCTTATGAGTTTAACAATGATGAGCTTCTAATGTACTGGAAAGGTTCTTAAAAAATTCAGGGAGATATTCAGAAAGGTATCTGCCTTGTTGAACTATAGAATGCAGTCAGACATCAGAGATTGACCACAGGAAATCTTTGATGACTTTTCTATTATGTCATACAATGTTTTATGATAATTTTTATTTTAAAATGTGTCTTAAAATTTGTAAAATTTCCACAGCCCCCAGATTCTGGACATATTCTATAAGTTAACCCATTTGAGATATATTGCTCCAAAATGTTTTGTCCCATAATGCACCATTTTTCCCAGTTAAAGGTTACAGATATGAAGAGTTTTAATAGTATGGGTAGTGCTTACAATAGTTAATTTAATGACTGTTCAAAGATACGACATCACTGATAAAAGTTACTTATGACTGTTTTTCACACAACCGTTGCAGCATCACCATGATCATACGATCAAAATGCAGACATTTGGCAACTGAATCATATTCATGATGGCTGCAGTGATCATGTGGTCTCCTTTTTTGACATTTTGACAAGCAAAGTCAATGGGGAAGCCAGATTCACTTAACAACCATGTTACAAACTTAACAACTTCAGGGATTCACTTAATAGCTATGGCAAAAAAAGTCACAAAATGGAGCAAAACTCACTGAACAAATGCCTCATTTAACAACTGAAATTTTGGGCTCAGTTATGATCATCAGTCAAGGACTACCTGTGTATAATAAAACAGCACCTTGAACAGCACCTGGAAATAAATGGGCAATCAATACAGCTTGGGAAAAAAAGGTTCATACTCATTGTGCCCATGACCCTTTCTTCTGCATATGTTGAAGTTTCTGATTTTATTTCCCAAGAGCAGCTTCCTGGAAAGTACATTGTACAAGTTGAGCCTTGAAATAACCAGGTTATGAGATGCAAAGGCCCACCCAATTCAGTAAGGGACACACCCCTTTACATAGGTGTACCCCTAGTTAGAATATTCCTGTTGTGTATAGAACTTGGTAGACTCCAAATACCTTGATCTGATTGGTCGAGAAGGCCATTAACAGCCATTCCGATTGGCCGCCGAACAGCAGGAGCACTCAAACACCTGTAATTGGCCACAAGCCCGTGAGCAAACCACTATAAGAAGGGCTGCGTGGCTTGAGCCAATGTTCTGTTACCAGTTACTCACTGTAAGTGAAGTACTTCACTGTACTTCACTCGCATTGTAAGAGCGAGACTGAAGGCAGAGGCAAACCAGAACCGACTGACAGAGATGGCCGGTAACCAATGTGCCACCGCACTGTTCAATCCAGCCGAGGAAGATTGGGAGTCGTATATTGATCGCTTCCTAATGTTCTAGAAAGCAACGAGCTGCAGGAGATATCTGACCAGAGGAAGAGGGCTATATTCCTCAGGCACTGTGACCAGCCATTTTAAAAATGGCCAAGGCGCTAGCTAAACAAGAAACATTAAGCAGATGGCATGGCCTGAGCTGAACAGAATGCTCCGAGCCCATTACGTGCCTCTGGTCTCCAACCTGATCAAAAGGCACAAGTTTTACAAAAGAGACCAAAAGGAAGACGAGAAGCGTCGAGACTTCATAGCAGCCCTGAGGAATATCGGAGGAGCCTGCGTGTTCCAGAACATGGACAAGGCCACACGGGACTGCGTGGTCCTTGGCTGAAATACACTATTCTCCAAAGCAAGCCTGCTTAACAACCGAATATTACAGTGGCCGAGATCATCGCAGAAACCTCCACCACTGAAGCAGCAAGAAATCTGCAGCCACTATGAACACAACTCCAGATCCGCCGAATCAAGCCAGAGAAAAGAGGGCAGAAGGAAGCAAGAAACAGCTCATAGCGACCACCCATTATGAGATCTCACTCCCCACGCGACAATGATGACGACAATGAAGATGTCATAGGCTTCAGTTGGACAAAAAATGGTGGGAAGAAAAAAGCAGCGGGAATTCCAGTGTGCTGGCATGCGGAGGCAACCACCCGCGTTCAGAATGTAGGTTCCTAGATGCAATCTGTAGAGCTTGTGAAAAATGGGGGCACATCGAAAGGGTCTGCCGAAACGAAAAGAGCTATAGTCCTAAAAGACACGGTAGCAACACACACACCCCAGAATCGAAGAGAGACAGCTGGAAGCTGATGGAGCCAAGAGAGCAGAAACCGGCGAACAAATTGACAGAGAAGAGACGCACCAGACCAATAACCATTGGAAATGCCAGGGCAGCTAACGTAAAAAGGTCTGGGTAAAGATGCACATTGAAGGGAAGCCCTGTGAGATGGAAGTAGACTCTGGATCATACTTATCATGGTATCTTGGGACACTATCAGATGCCTGATACCAGACATAAGCAAAGAGAACTGGAACAACAAAAACTGATATTAAAGGACTACCAGGAAAACCGAATCCCAGTAGTGGGCCTTGGACATTTCCTGGTTGAATTTAAAAATCAGCTGAAATCCTGCCTCTAACAATTGTCGACCGTGATCGCCCTAGCCTGCTGGGTATCGAATGATTCGCACCCCTGGGAATCGGAATGACGTGGGATCAACAGCGTCGTTGTGGCCAACTGGAAGGAGAGCCTGCTGGAAGAGTTCCGGGATGTATTTGACGGGACCCTAGGCAAGTACAAGGGGACCCCAATTATCATTAGCCTAGACCCAAAGGTAGCTCACATCAGGCTCAAAGCCAGATGCGTCCTTTGCCTTTAAAACCAAAAATAGATGAAACAACTAAACAAAACTTATAGCACAAGGGATGTTAGAACCAATCGACCATGCCAGGTGGGAAACACCCATTGTGACTCCTGTCAAACCAGAATGGGTCAGTGCGCATCTTTGGAGCACCGATCAGGTCGAATTTCTAGCTATCTCATAGATGAACAGGGATACACCCCACCCCGAAAAAAAGATAAAGGCAATCAAAGACACACCTAGACTAAGAAAAAACTGACTTACAAGCATTCTTAGGTCTCTAAATTTCTACAATGTATTCCTGCCCCAAAAAGCAACCATAGCAGAACCCTTACATTGGTTGTTAGACAAAAAACTGTCTGGAAATGGGACCAACGGGAACAAAGCAGCATTCCAAAGTATCAAGGACTTATTAACGTCTAACGCCGTTTTGATCCAGTACAGAAACACCTTGCCTTTGATGGTCACCTGTGATGCATCACCTTTTGGAATCGGCGCCATACTTAGGCACCAATCGCCTGCTACTCCAAAATGCTGTCAAAATCGGAAAGAAATTATAGCCAACTCGATCGAGAAGCTCTCGCAATCATAGCCGGCGTCAAAAGATTCCACTAATACCTTTATGGTAGGACTTTTTCAATTATCACTGACCACAAACCCTGCTAGGATCCTGGCAGGAAACAAACCAACCCTGAACATTCTATCACCAAGAATGATGAGGTGGTCAGAATCCTCGCTGCCTACAACTACATGGCTCATCCATCGCCCAGGAAAGACCATCACCCATGCAGATGCCTTAAGCCGTTCCCACTGCCCAACATAGAAGACGACCCAGCTCCCATCATCTTCCACTCTCCAAATCGAGTCATGGCCAAATCTGCCACTAACCACAGCAGATGTCGCTAAAGCTACCATGAAAGACCCACTGACAGTTTGAATCCTGCATTGGATAAGTAAGGGCTGGCCAGACGAGAATAGAGGTGAAACTTTTAAACCTTTTCGCAAACCGACAGACTGAACTGTCTATTGAAAAAGGCTGTTATTATTGGTGGGTGACAGGGTTGGTAATCCCAGAAAAATCACAGAAAGAGTGTTGCGCATGTTGCACGAGGGACACCTGGGCATAGTCAAAATGACAGTCCTGGCCAGGAGCTCGTCTGGTGGCCAGGGCGTGGACAAGGACATTGATATGATGGGTGAAAACATGTCATGACTATCAAAAATCGCTGCCTACCCCCCCACTGGCACCCAGTCATGGAATGGGAGACTCCCAGAGGCCTCATGGTGAGATTGCATATTGACTTTGCTGGGCCTACAAAAGGGAACCTATTTTATAATCGCGGACGCTACTCGACTGGTTAGAAGTCATTCTTATGGCTATCTACTACCCACCGAGGCAGTCATGAAAACAGTTAAACATACTTTTCGCCAACATGGACTGCCAGATGTAATAGTTTTGGATAATGGGTCCAGTTTACCACTGTAGCATTCGAGCAGGACTTGGGCCTGCACAGGGGCATCCGACATGCCCTGACAGCGCCAGCTCATCGGCTTCAAATGGACAGGCTGAATGCATGGTTCATTATACTAAGGAGGCCCTAGAAAAAATGGACATGGGGGACGTGCCAAGATAAACTTAACAGATTGTTAACACTCCAACATATCACCCCTAGCACAACATCCAACAAAAGCCCAGCAGAACTCCTCATGGGTAGGAAACTGCGCTCCTGCCTCAACAGACTGCAACCCCACATATACCAGGGACAACCCCCTGATTTCTCCAGTAAATATCGTTCATTTGAAATCGGAAATTTAGTTCTACGCAAAAAACTTACTGCGGACCCATTATGGCTTCCAGCAACAATTACCCAAATCACAGGCCCCCGGTCTTACCGACTTGTTTTGGATGACGGTAGAACATAGAAGCTGCACAATGACCAGCTTCGCTCTCGAACACTAGAAACGGAACACCACACCAGCACCGCAAATAAATGAACCAAAAACAACCGAGGGGGGACACACACAAAATAGTAAAAAAGGAGAGAGACGAACCTCCAATAACACGACAACAACAACAGCGCCATCGTGGGGTGTATTCCTTGTTCATCTATGAGATAAGCCTAGAAATTCGACCTGGTTGGTGGCTAATTTACATTTTTCTCTCTTGACTTTAAGCTCTGCATCTCTGAATCTTCTTAAGACTTCTTTTAATCTACTCTCTAGTTGGTTAGCGTTTTTTGCTGACACTAGAACATCATCAAAATAAGGATGACTCCTTGATTCCATTTAAAAGGCACTCCATGAGACTTTGGAAAACGCCTGGAGCAACACTAACGCCGAACTGGAGTTGGTTGCACTTGAACGCCCCTCTGTGTGTCACTATAGTCTGTGCCTCTCTGGTAGTGGAGGCAACGGGTAGCTGTTGGAACGCTTGTGCGAGATCAAGCTTCACAAAAGATTTTCCTCCCCCTAGGGAGTGCAATAAGTGTTGCACTACTGACACTGGGAATGCGCTTTGTTGGAGTGCATGATTTAGGGTTGCCTTTAGTTTCCACAGATGCACACTGACCCATTGGTTGACGGAGTCATGATGGGTGTTTCCCACCTGGCATGGTCGATTGGCTTAACACCTCTTGTGCTATTAGTTTGTTTAGTTGTTCGTCAATTTTGCTTTTAAGGCAAAAGGGACATGTCTGGCTTTGAGCCAGATGGGGGCTATTTCGGGTCTAGGTTAAATGAAATTGGGGTCCCCTGTACTTGCCTAGGGTCCCGTCGAATACATCCCGGAACTCTTGTAACAGGCTCTCTTCCCAGTTCGGCCGCAACGATGCTGTTGATCCCGGTCATCCTGATTCCTAGGGGCGAACCATTCAATTCCTAGCAGGCTAGGGTGATCATTGTCGATGATGATCAGAGGCAAAATTTCAGCATGATTTTTAAATTCGATGAGGAAATGTCCAAGGTCCACTACCAGGATTCGATTTCCCTAGTAGTCCTTTAAGATCAGTTTTTGCTTCTGTAATCTTTTTGTTTGATGTTCGGATCAGGCATCAGATGATGTTCCAAGGATACCATGGATAAAAAGGATCCAGAGTCAACTTCCATCTCACAGAGCTTCCTTCAATGTTCACCTCTATCCGGACCTTTTTCACGTTTGCTGTCCTGGCATTTCCGATTATTACGTCTGGGGCGTTTCCTCTGTCGCTTGTTCTTTTACTTCTACTATCTCGGTTCCATCTGCTTCTGGCTTGTCTCTCTTTCATTCTGGGGGGTTGCTGCCGCGTCTTTTAGGACTATAGCTCTCTTTGTTTCAGCAGACCGCTTTCGATGTGCCCCCATTTTTTCACAAGCTCTGCAGATTGGCGTCTAGGAACCTGCCATTCAGATCACGGTGGTTGCCTCCACATCCAGCACATTGGAATTCTCGCCTGCCTTCTTCTTTTCCCGCCATTTTTGTCTAATTGATGTCTATGGAAATCTTCATTGTCATCATCAGTGTCACTCGGGAGTCGAGATCTTCATAGTGGGTGTCGCTGTGGGCTGCTTCTTGCTTCCCTTCCTCCGTCTTTTCTCTGGTTTGATTTGGCGGATCTGGAATTGAATTCATT
>BHFT01062845.1:0-28344 GCA_004320025.1 Laticauda laticaudata | reverse complement strand
GTAAACAGAGTGATGACGGATGCAGAACGATTCTTCCCATATGCGTAGCAGATGCAGAAAACGGACGTGTTTGGATACATATTTCTGCTCAAAAAGTTCTTGAGCAGCTCAAACTTTTGAGAGATGGAACCTCCGAGTCGATGGTTGCGTGGATGGATAGGGGTGCAAAAACAGAGGCAGTGAGTACAGAACGGAGAATCACGTTAACCAATGGATGGCAAGTGTTTCTCTCCATTTACATCCTCTTCCATCCAGTTTGGATGCAGTGTGACATGGGCGTTAACGCGAAATGTAACATTTTTTATTGTCAGATAAATATTCTATTGTTGAATACTGTCATGTGTTAAATTAAATATTTTCCATCATGCTATTCCTTTTTTCAGGAGAGGGGAGTATTAAACAATTGCAAGAAAAGAAGGATAAAATAGCCAGTTGAAAATTAAGAGACATAAGAGTAAGAAAATATTGTATAAACGGAAAACTTACTCAAACTTGTTTATCCCAATACAGTTCACATATACATGACTTTATTATTTCGAAAATGTTCCTGCTTTTATCACAATCAACACCATTTCATGAGTGTTACCCTTGTTACACCTCTTCAGGGACACACTTTTTAATGAAATTGAAACAGGACAGACAAAGTATAACTGATAATGACTAGAAAAGGTTTGAAACTTAGAAAAAGATTTATAAATGAATTAGAAAGAATGAGCGATAATTAAAAGTAAGACTTGAGAAAACTAAGGGAGGAAAATTATGAGAAAATGTAAAATAGGTTAATAAGATATGAAATAGAACACAAAGATGAATATGATCAATTGAATCTTGTGTTTGGAAAATATAAACCGGACCATGCTCTTCGTCAAAAAAGAAATTTACTGTATTATGTTTTGTGAAAACCCCAACATAATTTTTTTATTAAAAAAAAAAATTCACCCTTTCTCCCCATATAAAATAGTTTACTCCAAATCCTCAAATGTGATCGGCTAGAAAAAGCCGGCATAGGGATTGGTTTCACTAGGAACCAATCCCTAAAAGGGCTTTTGCCAAAAGCGGCAGAAACCAAGTAAAACGTCATGAAGGCTATCAAGCCTGCAGGCAACTGATATAAAGGCGCCGGGGCAAGAGCCAAAACTGTTCCGTTTCACTTAAACTGTTGAATAAAGACTTTTAACTGGTTTGGATCCCGGTCTACCTCGCGTTTTCCAGATGACACTGGCGACGAGGTGGATCATCCTAATGTGAGACTGTGGCACGCGGCGAATGTAGAAACCAGGCTTAGAAAGCGGTGGCCAGAAAATAGCTTGCCCCGCACCTCACCATGAAGAAAGTTGGAATGCTACGTAGACCGTTTCCAAAATGTTACTTTAGAAAAGTAACCGAGATGGAAGAGATCTCAGCACCAGCGTAAGAGGGTGTCCTTCTTAATGGCATTGCGTTACCAATTGTATTCAAAATGGCCAGGCATTGCGCGAAGGCCCAGAGACGTGTAAAACAAGACTGCGCCCAAACATCCAGCGAATGTTGAAAGGCTCACTACGCAACCAGTGGTGATCAAAATCTCATCAAACGGCATGAAATTCTATGAAGGGACCAAAAGAGGCGGAAGACCACTCGCTGATTTTGTGGCAGCCCTCCGACAACTGGGGGAGCATGTGAGTTCCTGACTTAGATGAAGCCATGCGAATCGCAGTAATTATTGGGTTTAAAGACTTAATTTACAAAGTAAATTGCTAAATAACCCAACATAACCGGACTGAAGCAATCGCAGAAGCCACAGCTGTAGAAGCTGCGAAAAGTTCAGCGGCCACCTTGAAAAACAATGAACGGTGAACAATCTACAAAATAGAGCCCTAACCAGAGGGAAGAAGCAATTTCCCGCCACCACCACACATGAGATATGATGAGAATCAGAATCTGGAGAGGGAAGATGATGAGTCCACCACCTATAGCCAACAAAAAAGGCGTGAAAAAGAAAACTGGCGGGAATGCGCCAAGTGCAGGGAAAACTTACCCCTCGAGGCCTATGCAGATTCCTGATGCCATCTGCAGAGCTTGCCAAGAAAAAGGACACATCAAGAGTCTGATAGGAATCGAAAAAATAACAGCCCTAACAACGCCAGTAACTCTCCCCCACACAGCAGAATCGAAACAAGCGAGAGAAAGTGGAGTGCAACAAATGAGCCAGTCTAACCAAGAAAAGACCCATCAAACTGTCATATAGAAGCGCTTCAGATGGAAAGCGGAAAAAAAATTAAAAATTTCATCGTTAAAATCGAAGAGCAGCCCCTGTGAGATGGAGGTCGTCAGGCGTCATTTGTACATAGTACACAATCAGACCAACTGTCCAAAATATCCAGAACTAAAAAGACCTCCAGAAACAAAAATAACTCTGAAGGAACTACCAAAGGAAATCGAATCCCTGTGGATAGTCTAGGATTTCCGAGCTCGCTTACCAAGCAGCATGTCAGAAGTCCTGCACTGACCACTAGTCGACGAGACTGACCCAGCCTCCTGGTAGTAATCTGCACTGGGTCGGATGACGTTGTATACGGTTTCGCAACCGACTGGGAGAAAGACGCTGATCCACAAGTTCCATGACGTTTTCGAGGTGTTTTTTGGCTACCCTAGCAGGGTTATCGGAGCCCCAATGTCCTTTAGCTTGAGTATCATGTTGCCGCTAGTGATAGATTAAAGGCCAGACGAGTTCCCTTTTGCATTAATAACTCAAAATGTTAGGTGTGTAGTATACAATTTGAATAAATTTGCCATAAGGGTTTTGAGAACCTTTGACCATGCTAAATGGGAGACGCCAATATAACACGTAAAACCTGGACGTCTGATTCTGTCGGAGACTACCCTCGAACCATCGTGCTGCAACATAAGCTCTATATCTTCTCTCGGTGCAGTCGTACAACTTGCTACACCACTCGGATTAATATTTTGCTACTAGATCTGGACCTTACCAACAGCTATCCAGTAGGACCCTTAACTGTGTGATAGTCATAGATAGTCAAAGCATCAGTGCGAAAGACAGTTTGAAGTGAGTGTGGCCCAGCATTTTCAAAAGCCTCATGGAAGCGCTATTAAAATGGGAATAAAAGGGGTCGTACCATATTTTGACGACGTTCTATTTGGCTAAAGATACGACCCAACTAGAAAAAAAGACTAGAAATGTACTAACAAATTTAGCAGAATCCGGTCTTGAAGTTAAAAAAGGAAACATGCTGCTTAATGACTGAATCGCGTCAAAATTTCATGGGCTACTTAATTGATGGAGAGGATATAGCACCTACTGAAAAAAAAAGCTCAAAGCCATGTAAAGACGGCACACCAGCCAAACAAACACAAAATTCAGGCATTTTGGTCTATAAAATTTCTATAATGATATTCCTCCCCACAAAAGCAACAATAGCAGAATTCATATACTAGGGTTTGCGGATTAGAACACTAATTGGACTTGGAGGGATAGAGACGCAAAAGTCATTCCCAGAAAATCAAAAAATTATTAACATCCAACACTCTCTTATCCAGTTTCAGTAACACACTTCCATATGACGGTGACCTGCGACGCCATCACCAGTTGGATCGGTTGCATCCTGAGCCACCAACTGCCAGATGGGAAGAGGCACCCGATCGCTTAATTACTCAAAGACTCTGTTAAAACAGTAATGTAACGCCTTAATCAGCTAGACAGAGAAGCCCTGCGACAATCTCGGCCGTAGTGAATGTTTTCATTGATACCTTTATGGGAAGAACCTTTGATGAAATGGACCTAAACATTGCTAGGAATTTCTGGTGGGAAAAACGCCTACACCGACATTTTATCCCCGCGGATGACTAGACTGGTTCAGAATTTCCTTTGCGCATACTCTTACACATTGACACTCGACCCGGAAGGCAAATCTCCCATGCAGACGCATTAACGAAGCACCGCTCCGACGACGCAGGAAGACCCCGTGCCAACAAGAACCACCCTGCAAAAAAATTGCCCCGAACTACCATATCGTGCAAACGACTGTTGCCAGAGCCACCGCAAAGGATCCCAGTGACTGGCCTGCATATAAACTGGTAGGTAAAGGCTGCCGGAAAACCAAAACTGAAAACTTTAAACCTTTTGGACCAGAACAAACTGAACTCTCAATCAAAATGTTGTTTATTGTGGGGTTGATCGGGTAGCATAATCCCTCCTTTAAACTACAGACTAGGGTTGTTGGCAGTATGCTTCACGAAGGCCACCCTGGTATCGGTAAAATGAAGCCTCACTAGAAGCTATGTCTGGTGGCATGGTTTAGATAAAGATATCGAATATTGTTGCCACTTGCACTAATGTTCAGAAAACCAGGCTTCCCACCACAAGCATCCATAAGGGGACTGGAGACCCCATGAGACCCTGGTCTCAGATCCACATTGAAAATTCCGCGGGTCCTACTAGGGCATAACCTTTTTAATGCGTAGATGCATTACTCAAATTGCTGGAGGTTGTAGTAAGTCATCTACGACAACCGCAGGCCCGGTCATTAAACAACTTAACCAAACTTTTTGCACCATGAGATTGCAACGTCCTAGTGTCTGACAACGGGCCACATATTTAACTGCCATCCAATATTGAACAATACCTAGCCTCCCTAGGGTATACGCCATGCACTGACCGCGCAGCCCACCCGCCGCAAATGGTAGGGCGAGAGAATGCGTCAGGTTTACCAAGAGGTTTAGAGAAAATGACTTTGGGATGTCAGGAAAAATCAACCATCTTACTCACCCCGTCCAACAATCACACCCAGCACTCGTAACCAACAAAAGCCAGTGAGTTAATAATGGGAAGAAAATAGGTCACATTAGGCAGGTTGCACCCAAATTACATGGGTGGAAACACGCCCCCGACTCCTCCAGCCGTTGACACGAAATTGAATCCGTGACCTAGTCTGCGCCAAATAATTTTACGGGGACCCCCTATGGCTCCCAGCCACATTCACACAACTCACAGCCCCCGGTCCTACCAATTACGTAGATGATGGGAGGGAATGGAAGCGGCACATAGACAGCTTCGTCCAAAACATTGAAAGAAATACAAACGCACAACACAAAAAATAAAAATCGACGGAAAATAAAACAAAGAGGCGGGGGAAATACATGAAAAATAATAAGACTTTTAAAAAATAAATCAGAACATCTAACCAATCAAAAAGTAGCCAAAAGGAACTACGGTTAGATGAGACTTGCGAAAAATAATCCAGACGAGGGGCCAAGCCAGCCAGCTCGACCTGCCCGGAAAACCAGGAGAGCGGCAAAACCACGGCCTGAGAACTCAAGCGGTAGCAAAATGGCCGACTCACCCTTCCAGCATTTCCATTGGAAAGAGTCAGAGAGACAGAAACACCCATCGAACGGTTGAAGTCTTCCAGCGAAATGAACCGTGCAAAAAGTCCAGTAGAATCAGAGAAGCCCCACCTACCTGCGCGACTACGTCACAACGTAGAACTAAACCAAGGGGGGGGTGTTCTTATAAATAGTTTACGCCAAATCCTCAAATGTGATTGGCTAGAAAAGCCGGCATAGGGATTGGTTCACTAGGAACCAATCCAAAAGAGCTGCCAAAAGCGGCAAAACCAAGTAACCGTCATTGGCTATAAGCTGGCAGGCAAGCCGTATATAAAGGCTGCCGTGGCAAGAGCCAAACTGTTCCGTTTTCACTTAACTGTTGAAATAAAGAGTTTTACTGTTGGAACCCGATCTACCTCGTGTTTTTCTGGACGGAACACACCCATGAATGTGAAGAGCAAACTTCTAAAATAATGTAGGCTTCTTCTCTACATTGTGGGAATGAATAGAAGTCTGTGGCAAAGAACCATGGCCTTTTCTTGTTTTTAACCATTCCTTTGGTGTTGCTTTTTTATGTCTTACTCTGTTATACCTGCTGAATATTAACTTTTAATGTATACTTTAAATTTTATAAGTATTTTTTTAATTACAAATTTATTGTATTTTTTTTTAAAAAAGATATATGTTATTGTATTATTGAATATAATAGACTGTTTGGCTAGCCTACAAACATACTATATCTAATATATACACATACTGTGTAGAGTGGAAAAAAGATGCTAATATGTCATTTAAGGAAATGGAAATAAAATGAATACAAACTTATCCATTTCATAACTACCGTATTTCTCCAACAATATGGTCTCCACCAATAGGAAGGCCCAGCATGATTTCTAGGCATGTGGTGAAATTAAGCCCCACCCCTAAAATTTAGGCCTATTTAATCCATATGTTTCCCCACCATTTCTCACATCTTTTGTTAGAACTACACGAGGTAAAGAGAAATGGGAGGAAGGGTGGGGGGTGGGGAGAAAACTTGCCTTTAGGAGTGCCCTGCAAGTAGCCTAGGCTAGACTACCCCAAAGAGCTAGAAGCTCCCCAAAGGCAGAGTCCCCAGCCACTTCAGGGTGTGACATGGATGCCCATGTCCCCTTGCCTTTAAGCAGTCTCTTTCGGACAATGGAAGCTCCCCAAGTGCAGTCACCAGCCACTTCGATCAGACGGTAGAAACAAATCCCATATCATGTAAAATTGTTTATCTTCTTGTTCTCTAATTTCAAATGTCAGTTTACTCATTTCAGCACAGTCCATGATTTTCTTAATATCTTCCTCCTACATCAGTATTTTATTGTTTTTCCAATTCTTAGCAAATAAAATTCTAGCTACTGTTAAAACATTTACAATCAAATATTTCAGCTCTTTGTTGTACATTTCTGGTATAATTCCCAATAAAAAGATCTCTGGTTTAAAGTCTATATGTTGTTTTATTATTTTTTTCCAATCATGTGTGGATTTTAGTCCAATATTTTTTGCGTCCAAGCATGCCCACCACATATGGTAATATGAACCAGGTATCTGATGACATTTCCAACATGTATCCGATTTATTTTTAAACATTCTTGCAAGTCTCATCGGGGGTAGATGCCACCTGTTAAACATCTTGTACAAATTTTCTTTATATGCAGTTGACATTGTCATTTTATAATTTTGAGATCACAATTTTTTGACATTTTTCTAAATCAATCCCATATCTAAAAATTTTCCCCCATGCAATCATCGTTTCTTTAACTTGTTCCTCTTTCAATTTAAATTCTAGTAAATGTCCATAAAGTTTTTTAATTATCTTTTCATCAATACCCACAAAAATTTTATCTAAATCAGTCAACTTATCATAAATTCCTTCTGTTTTAACATCTTTGTCAAATCTAGATTGTATTTGCAAATATGAAAACCAGTTCATTTTTACCAGTTCATTGTTCTTGTATAGATTTAAGTTCACCCTTTTCATTCAATATATCACCATATCTGTTTGTTCCTTTTTATATATTATTGGATAAGAAAAAGCTTCAGTAGTAGATATCCATAATGGAGATTTATTTTTTCTTCTTGAGGCTCATATTTTAGCCCTTTCCACCCATTGCCAAAATATTTTTTATTTCTTTCAAAAGCACTCATCATTTTATCTGCCTGTCTTATTTCACTTTGGAAATATCTTTTTCTCTTGTTATTTATACAACATTTTCTCTATTATTATTCTTTTTTGCTGTCATTATTCTCATTTTTGCTCTCTAAAAAGAATCATAGTAAAGGTTAAAGTTCAGGTTTAAGAAAAATTCAGAACAATTGTACAGAAAAGTAATATGATGGTCAGGATGCTAGAAACTAAAGATAGATTGGACAGCCTTCTTCAAATGTCTGAGACGATGTCATATACAAGAAAATCAAAACTTCTACCATTCCAAAATGCAGGACATGGAATAATGGATTTAATTTACAAGAAGAGAGATTCCAATTTAACATTAGGAAAACATAACAGTTAAAGAAGTTTGGAACCAACTGCCAGTTCTGAAGTTCCATTTACTGAATATATTTTAGACAGAAATTTGTTGGGATGCTTGAATTTGAATTCTTACACTTGGAAGCAGATTAGACTTAATGATCTAAGTATAATCTTCCATTTCTATTATTCTTGGTAGATATTCTTTCCTAGACTAGATTTGAAAGGTAATGTGAAATATAATAGAATCCCATTATCATGCCATATTCAGTCACCATCTCTCCCCTTTTCTTGCCTCATGCACATATATCTTGTTTTAGTTACTAAATGATCAATGTGTAGGTGTAAAACCATACAAGATTAGTACTCACAGCCAACAATGAATATATGGTTAAGTTCATTATTGGTAATCTCTTTTTAGTAAAATATCTAAAAAAAAACATTCATAAACCGTTAAGTGGCTGAAATTATGGAATGTCTCTGCATGCCTAGATAATTCTCTTTTATGACAACATAGTTGTAGATGTATTACCAATAATACATCATTCAGTTAAAATAAGGGTAACAATTGTAATAAATAAAGCCATGTTATATTCTAAATAATGTTTTCAAGGTTAATGTTTATCTGGGACTCTACTGAAATAAAATTAAAGAAAATCTGATCTCGTATTTCCATACTTATGAAACAAGCGTACTCCATTTCAATATGCTGCTGACACCTCTATGCATTATTTTTACTAGTGAAACCTTGGGTGTCAAGACCACTTCCACAATTTCCTCTAATTTTACAAAATGCAAAACATGTACACAGTCCTATGAAAATGAAGCATTTTTCCCAAGGGCCCATTTGTGTTAAACAATGTAATAATTTACATAAAGGTCACACATTTGCATAGCTGCTGCGAATGACCATTTGCATGCATATGCTAGAAAATAAACATTCAGATAAAAAGCATATATTTTTATTATGATAATTTGGTTCTTAGGAAACAGCTTGTGACCAGTTATTAATTCTGCTGTTTGCAGAAGTATTTGAAAGCAGTTTTGAAATCAAAAGTTACATATTATTTATTCAATACCTGCCTCAAAGATACATTAATTTAAAACTGATGTTAAAACTGAAATATATAAATTATGGTATGCATTCAACCCTCAACTGTCTAAGATTTTATAAACACTGTTTGTCCAATGTATTCATTTATTCATTTATTGAATTTCTGCTCCTAAAGACTAGCACTGAAGGTAATTAAAAGCAGGACTTCCTACTGTCATGGATCTGCAAATCTTCACTTTCATATGGGCATTATCCTACTTACAAACAGGTTACATTCTAGAGGTGTTCACAAGTTCACAAGAATTCTTAGTTTACATAAGCAGCAGTATTGTCATAAAATTGGTAGTAATGACATTGGCTCATCCTTCAGGGTTGATATAATAAATTTCTCTACCTCCCTGCAGAAGCGGCCCTTTTGGGTGGTCTTTGTCTTTTCTTCAAAAATGACACCATAGTAGTGGATTGCAACATAAACAGCTGCAGACACCTTGGTGAAGTACTCAACATTAGGATCCTGGGTCTCAGCAGGTATGACAGCACTTTCTTAATCAAGATAAATATCTCTTCCATAAGCTTGGTCTGGAACTGGACCAATGTCTTCCTCTTGTTTCTACTACCTTTACAACTCCAACAAAATATTCCTTGGAGAGGTCCTCCATGTGTGTAGCTAACAGCTCATCAAAGTCTTCCTCCTCCAGTTCCTTGATAAGGGCAACCAATTGCTTACCTTGACCTGCAACTTCTTTTCCACCAGCTCAAATCATTAGAGGTCATGAACAAATTGGGGTCACAGATGTTTCTACATTCTATTCAAGTTTGTAAAGATAACATTAAACCAGGCTGCACTGATGTTCTTGACAATGTTGTAGATATCATAAGATCACCTAGGCAGATGAAGGCTTCAATAAAGTCATTTATTGCTCAGATGGCAAATGGCACTGCAATGGAATGTAAAACCCCACCTAAACTTTCCTGAAGACAGCCACCCATAATCAATGCAACAGAGTCCCACAAATTAATGTCAATAGTCACCAGAGCCAATTCACAAGGCAGGGAGGAAGGTCCAGAAACAAGGTGCAATTCCAAAAGGCAAGGTCTGTAAGTCATAAACAAGGTTCAAGGTTGACAAGGCAAAGTCAAGAGTCCACAGGCAAAAACACAATCCAAAGTAGAGGTTTTTCAAACCCAGGAAAGTGTGTGCCAAAGCAAATAATTGTCCTGACCTGTCTCCCCAGGCCTCTGATTAAATCAGCTCAAGCCATAGAATGTTTACTTATTGTATATTGTATAAGAGAATAATAACATGAAACACAACTTGCTACCCCAGCAATAATTTTCATTCACACCCAATACAAATAAAGAATTTGTGATGGAAGTACAACTTACAGGTGAAACTCAAAAAATTAGAATATCGTGCAAAAGTTCATTTATTTCAGTAATACAATTTAAAAGGTGAACCTTATGTATGAGATAGACTCATAACATGCAAAGCAAGATAGTTCAAGCCATGATGTGTCATAACTGCGATGATTATGGCTTACAGCTCATGAAAACCCCAAATCCACAATCTCAGGAAAATTTAGAATATTACATGCAATCAATAAAACAAGGTTGTACACAGAACAATATCAGACCTCTGAAAAGTATAAACATGCATATGTACTCAGTTACTTGGTTTTGGCCCCATTTGCAGCAATTACTGCCTCAGTGTTCAGCCTGTGGCACTGCTGAGTATATTATGGAAGACCAGGATGCTTCAATAGAGGCCTCAGCTCTTCTGCATTGTTCGGTCTCATGTCTCTCATTTTTCCCTTGGCAATGCCTCATAGATTCTCTATGGGGTTCAGGTCAGGCAAGTTTGCTGGCCAATCAAGCACAGTAATCCCACAGTTATTGAACCAGGTTTTGGTGCTTTTGGCAGTGTGGCAGGTTGCCAAGTCCTGCTGGAAAATGAAGTTCAGCATCCCCAATAAAGCTCATCTGCGGAAGAAGCATGAAGTGCTCCAAAATCTCCTGGTAGACGGCTGGCAATGAGCCTAGACTTAATGAAGTACATTGGACCAAACACCAGCAGATGACATGGCTCCCCAAATCAAACACAGACTGTGGAAACTTCACACTGGACTTCAAGCATCTTTGCAGTGTGTGCCTCTGCATTCTTCCTCCAGACTCTGGCTCCTTGGTTTCCAAATGAGATGCAAAAGTTTGCTCTCTTCAGAAAAAAGGACTTGGGACCACTGAGCAACAGACCCAGTTTCTGTTTTTCTTGCGGCCCAGGTAAGACGCTTCTGAAGTTGTTTGTTGTTTCAGGAGCGGTTTTGACAAGAGGAATTATGACATTTGAAGCCCATGTCCAGGATCCGTCTGTGGTGTGGTCGAGCTCTTTGATGCACTGCACCAGCCTCAGTCCACTCCTTGTGAAAGTCTCCAACACTTTTGAATGGCCTTTCCTAACAATCCTCTCCAGGCTGCAGTCATTCCTTTCTGCTTGTGCATCTTTTTTCTTCCACACTTTTCCTTTCCAACATAACTTTTCTATTAATGTGCTTTGATACAGCACTTTGGAACATCCAACTTCTTTTGCAAATACCTTTTTGAGGTTTCCCCTCCTTATGAAGGGTGTCAGTGATGGTTTTCTGCACAACTGTCAGGTCAGCAGTCTTTCCCATGATTGTGATTCCTACTGAACCAGACTGAGAGACCATTTAAAGGTCAGGAATTCTTTGCAGGTGTTATGTGGATAAATTAGACTGATTAGAGTGGGACACTTTGAGTCTAGAATATTGAACCTTTTCACAATATTCTAATTTTCTGAGATTGTGGATTTGAAGTTTTCATGAGCTATAAGCCATAATCATCGCAATTATGACAAATCATGGCTTGAACTTTCTTGCTTTGCATATAATGAGTCTATCTCATATATTAGTTTCACCTTTTAAGTTGCATTATTGAAGTAAATGAACTTTTGCACGATATTCTAATTTTTTGAGTTTCACCTGTATGTTGTATAATAGAATCTGAAATCACATGGTGTGGCTCTTTGTTACCAGAACTTTGTACTAATCCTGCTTACTTTTTAAAGAATCTATACAAAACAAAAAACCCAAACAGATGTATTGATCCTCACCAATTTCATCTCTAAAGTTTCAACATCTTTTTGTAGATTTTGCATCACAAATAATGACATTATCTTAAAGGTTATCTTAAATTAAAACATACAGCTGGCTTCTTAAAATGATTAATGATTCTTCACAATCTAAACAATTTGATTCCACAGTATTGTGATTTTTAAATATAATTATTGCTTATAAAATGAAAGAAATTATTCAGGCCCAAGAAAATAAAAAAGGGTGGTAATGGTGTTTTCTTCATCATTTGTAATGTAAATGGTGGTCAAAGAAAGTTTATTTGATTCCTTCCATGAAGTCTTGCCCATTCATTCATCTTGCAGCTGCAACTGTACAAAGTGGCTGGTCCTTTGTAGGCAGGCAGTTTCATTTCTCCATTGCTTAATTTGTCTTTTTTATCATTTAGAATAAAGTTATGACATACTGTCTTCGCATTATTATGAGATCTCATTATTATGATATCCTTGAAGTTCTCCCAAGGCATTTAACAAGCAACTAATATCTTAAAAATTATTGTTCAGTACTTCTGGAATAATAACTTCTGGGTGTGTGTGATGGCTCAGTGGTTAAAGACTCAGCTTGTCAGCTGGAAAACTGGCAGACTGGGTTCTAGACCTGAGCATTGAACAGTGAGTTGAGCTCCAGTTACTTCGCCCAGTTCCTGCCCACCAGGCATTTCAAAATCATGCAAATGAAGTAGATAAATAGGTACCATTTTGGTGGGAAGGTGTCAGTATTCTGTAAGCCTTAGTGCATAATTATGCTGGCCACACAATCACAAAAATGTCTACAGACAATTCTGGATTCCTAGCTAAGAAACAGAGATGAGCTTTGCCCCCAAGAATAAGACACAACTAGATAGGGATTTTTTTTACTTTTACTTTTAGTCTGCAGTAGTTGGATGAAA
This sequence comes from Laticauda laticaudata, assembly GCA_004320025.1. Classification (NCBI taxonomy): domain Eukaryota; kingdom Metazoa; phylum Chordata; class Lepidosauria; order Squamata; family Elapidae; genus Laticauda; species Laticauda laticaudata. Next base: position 15,433 of record BHFT01062845.1, on the reverse strand, counting down.
CATCAAAAATATTTCACACATTGGGGATAGAGAAAAAGAGGCCAGATTAGCTTTTGCCACATTAAAGCATCTATGATCAGAAGGGATTATGCTGACTGCATCAACTGCATTCTCTTTGAAACCATAGGTTGCTCAACCCCTTATACCCATACCATATGTGCGATCCGTTTAAGCTGCCTTTGTAATAAAATATAAAAAGCTGAATTGAGTGAAGAATCAGATTGAATTGAAAAGCTGAAATTGAATGAAGAATCATATCGGAAGCAGTACCCCAAGAAGCTACATTGTTTATATTCATTGACAATATCTCAAAGATAGTATATCTCTCATGCTAACCTAGTAGGAAAGAATAAATAATGTCACTCTGATGAGTTTATCAAAAGCATTCTGGTATCACGTTGTAATTTCCACTGTGCTGCCTTCTTTTTTTTCTTATTCTTCTTGAAATATAGTAGGCCAAAGGTGCATGAGCTGTGCTTCTGGTTTTGCTCAGGGCTGCTCAGCAAGCTATCAATGCTTTGCTGGTAGCTCTGTGTACACTGTAGTTGTTTTCATGCTTAATAGATTTATGTTGTATCTTCAAAGTGATTTGGTTTCTTCAGGGCCAGGAGAGAATGGGAAAAAAAAGCACAAAAAAGCAAAGATGTCATAAAAGCTGCAGGAGTTACCAAGTAAGGGGCTGAGTGACACCCCAAGTATGTAGTTGTTATTGAATATTAAACACTTAGTACAGCAAAGAAGTTGAATTATTTTTCTTCAATGATAGGCACTATTATTTGTAATTCCAACCACATATCAGCCAATATAAGTTTACTTATTTCTGTCATTATATACTTTCTGACTGACACTAACCAGGATCTGAGAGGATACATGAGGGTTTCATAAAGAGCCTTCCTATGAACCTCAATGTGACCTATCTATCTGAACACATTCAAATGTATTATTTGACATTGGCATAAGTAAATGTCAGATCAAAGAGTATGTATTCAGAAGGCAATTTAAATAGCTGAAGTCAGTTGAATAGGCAGTGTGGTATCTAGAGGTTATTTTCGCAGAACAAAAATATCCAACTTAAGATTCCTTTTCTGTCAAAATATTTTCCTTGGCCAAGTCACTGTCTCAGAACTTAATAAAATGTGAAGAAAAAGTGAAACTGCAGCAGTGAATAGGAGATAGAATTGAAATACATCAAAAACCCAGACAATGAATTTAAAACAACATTCTTGATGGCTATGTGAGGAAGATAAAAGAGACAAGTATTTTATAATCTTTCTGTTAGCTCAACTGATTTAGAAAGCCTAAGAGACCCTGCTGATTACCCGATTTGTTATCTTGTGAAAAAGTTGAAATACTTCTCTAAGAAGTGGACCATGAAGTATTGTCAATCATGAAAATTAAGTCATCATTTACTAAAGACAGGCACTAGAATCTCTGTGTCTATTATTTGCAGGAACTTCTCACTAACTTTTATTTTCTGTTAAGATTTAGATATTTTTTTACATAATGAAGATCACTGGAATATGACAACTGCTTCTGGCTTTTTGCTATTATTAAAACATTATGAATCTATCCATTAAAATTTGAACTTCCAAAATCTGACAAATGTATTTTGTATATTTTAGATCATGACATTTAATTCTAGACCTTTTCTTTTATTTTCTATGGACATTCTCAGTCATTCAGGTCATGATTGCCCCAAAGGTGGTTTTTTTAAGAGGCAACTAGACTTTCTTTGTTTTAACTTGATGATGTTATGTTTCTCATTCAAAAAGCTTCTTCAGTTCTGACTGTCTTCTTTGGAAGACACCAAAGTCCACATTCTATACAAAGAGGACCACTGGTTTGAAAAAGAGGTCAAAGAGGCCATTTACATTAAAATTGAACAATTTTCTCTCAACAGAGGGCAAGTGATACATGCCACCTATCTCTTGCTTACAACAGTCATTTCAGCAGTTCCACAAAGGTTACACACCCATTTGCACTATTCAAGTGACCCTGAGAACAGAGATACATCTCCAAGTAGCTTCAGTGACTCTCAGAAAGACTGCTAATGACCAGATGATTGCAGGGGTGGGATTCAAATTTTGAACAACCGGTTCTATGGGCTATAGGCTTAGGTGGTGGCTGTAGCTTGGTGGTTATGTGACTGGGTGGACATGGCTTGGTGGTCATGTTATTGGCTGGGTGTGGCCAACTCAATATCACTCACATCAAGGCACACATCCCCTCTGGGTCTCTCATGACTGTGGGGATGCTGNCATAAGTCACTTTTTTCAGTGCCATTGTAACTTTGAATGATCACTCCACACAAGCAAAGTACCAGCAAAGGAGGGGCAAAAAACTTCAGAGACATTCTTCAGACAGGAAATCTAGTCTGCCAAGAATGTAATGAGAGTGAACAGAGAGACAATTTCTGTAAGCAACACCAGAATGTTTCCTTTCTGCCTTCCTTACATATAGGATTAGGCCAGTTATTTCTTCTAACAACCAATTTTCCGAACTGCTTAGAATGTTAATAACCAGTTCTAGTGAATATGTGCGAACTGATAGAATCCCACCCCCTGGATGATTGCAAGGAATATAAATTCTTCTATTTCCCAGCATTCAGTCAGGAAGGAAAAACCAAAATCCAGTTGCCTCTTTAAAAAGGAAAACCAAAATCCAGTTGCCTCTTCAAGGAAAACCAAAACCCAGTTGCTTCTTTAAAAAGCATCTTTTATTGTTTTACCTGTTTACCACTTAATAGTAATAACTTACAATTCTAGTCACAAAGGCATGTTATGATGAAATCCTGTAAATATTTATTGGGAATGAATCCACTGATGTCAATTTTATATACCCAAACATCCATAATCTTTTGGATTTACTATGGTTTCATAAAAGATAAATTATTAACAAATATACAAACTACCTTTTCACTTTCAGAATAGTTTCTTATGAAATGAAAATGACTGAAAGAAATTTACCCCAAGTATAAGAAGTTTTATTCTTTTTTTGGCAATTTCTATGGTTTGTTCTGACAGCGACTTATTTTTGTCTGTTTCTCCATCTTTGGCGTGTCTTTTCACATTTATCCTAAACATCTTACATAAATTCATTTGACAGTTCTGCTTCATTATCAATGAGATTCATGACTTCAAAGTGATTCATGTTTCTCTCTTTGAAAATGGCAAGTATATGTTCAATATTATACTGTAGAAAATGATTGGCTTTCTTCTTCTTTAGCTTGACCTGGAATTTGCACAAGACCCATTCATTATCTGTTCTGTATTCAACAGCTGGGTATGTCTTTGATACTATAACTGAACTCATACGCTTCCTTTAGGGTGATATCAGCAACTAGATTCCTAAAGACTTTAATCCATCCACATAAATAAACACCATTAATTACTCAGAAATATCTTCAGCTTTTTCACAGTAGCATATTGAGTTTTATCAAAACTGATTGGCCCATCATCCAATGCTATATATGCAATCATTTTATATTTTCTAGCCATGTGGTTTTCTTAGTAAAAGTACAAGAGTAGTTTACTATCAATTTATTTCACATGATATAAACTTATGCTTTTTACCAGTGGTGGGATTTAAATTTTTTTACTACCAGTAAAAAAAAACTGGTGGGTATGGTAGGAGAAGAATACTGTAAAATCTCCAGTCAGAGGGTATTTGCCTGTCCTCTGAACTACAAAAAATTTCTGCTACCAGTTCTCCAGAATTGGTCAGAATCTGCTGAATACCACTATTGCTTTTTACTCATTGTCACCCAAGAAGGCATCTGTTTCCAGCATCTTCCTTCCCCAATATTCACTGTAACAATATTGCCAAAAAAGCATTAAGAGTTTTTAACCTCATCTTGCATAGTTTCTTCTCTAGTAATATTGTACTGTTAACTAGAGCATATGAAACATTTGCTAGACCAGTTCTCGAATATAACTCATTTATCTGGAACCTGCACTGCATATCAGACATTAATACAATTGACAAAGTTCAGATATATTTCACAAGAAGAGTCCTCCACTCTTCTGCTCACAATAGAATACCACTAGACTTGAAATTTGGGGCTTAGACAAGTTCGAACTATGCCGCCTTCGGTTTGACCTAAGCATAGTACATAAAATGATCTGCTACAATGTCTTACCTATCAATGACTACTTTAGCTTCAACCACAACAATACACAAGCACACAGTAGATAGAAACTTAAGGTAAACCGCTCCAAACTTGATTGCAGAAAATACAACTTCAGCAACAGAGTTGTCAATGCCTGAAATGCACAACCTGACTCTGTGGTCTCTTCTGCAAACCCCCAAAACTTTAACCTTAGACTGCCTACTGTTGACCTCACCCCATTCTTAAGAGGTCTATAAGGGGTGTGCATAAGTACACCAACATGCCTACCGCCCCTGTCCTAGTGTAATGGGTTTATTCATACCCATTCATGTAATCACGATCATGTTCTAATTATATATGTTATATAATACATGCATGATAAATCAATCAATCAATCAATCAATAAACAAACAAATAAATGCTTATTTTAGATAGGAACTCTCTGGGAATGTATACTTTTGGCTCACACTTACACTGGCATTCTTTAATCATTGTTCCCAGGAACTCCCTCCCTCTCTCACTATAATGTGGCACATTGTACTAAACCGATATTACAATTTAATAGGATATTTTAATTCCTATTCATTCCTGTATTTAAGTTTGTATTTCAGTTGGTCAGAAGTTAAATACTTAACTTCCAACTCTATGATTCTATGATTATGCTGATTCCTAGCATCAAATTTGGATCTTGCCTTTGCTATAGGATAGAAATCCTCTTCTCCAGAGTTCAACAATTAAACCTTTTCAAGTGCCTTTAAAAATATTTCAGACTTTTACATGTAAAGTAACTCTAGTCTCTTCAAAAAATCTCAGTTTTAATACAGTAATTTACTGCCCAGTTGGGATTTTTGTTTATTAGCTATGACCAAAATACAAGCACTGTAATTAATCCTATATATCATAGTCTAAATGTGAATTTTAATTATTTTGTTGCAAAAATTTTTAAAGCTACTTCAAGAATTATTTAAAAAGAAAGTGAAATAATCATACTCAACACTTTTTCTAAGTTCAGAATGTCACCCAAGCACTAAGTCATTCAGTCTATTCCTTTCTTCTCATGTTCAGTATGTTCTTTAAATGCTGAATTCATATCCACAACATCTACTTTTGCATAAAAGGGATTCCAATTACGTCTATAAACTGCATATATAAAAATTCAATTTGTAAAATTGGTACTTGGCTTCATTTAAAAAAAATCCTAGTGAAAAAATGACTTGGCAGGTCTCAAGCATGGAAACGTAATAACACTACAATAAAATAAGCATTTTTGAATAACAAACAGGAAGGGCGAAAGTCATGATATAATTTGCAGTTTGTTGCAGATTTATTAAATATGGAAAAATTATGCATACTTGTAAAAATATATTAAATACAAATCCATCCATACACATACTTATATAACAAAGTAAAAGTAAAAAACCATTATGCTTGACTTTGAAAAGGTGAAGCCATTTTTATCCACTTCCCATTCCATGTAGAAAAGCAGTTGGAGCGAATCTTTAATCTTGATTCAGCACTATCATTAGGACAGCACTCTCAACTGCAGTCTAGGATGGAAGTCTTAGAAGAATGTTTCTTAGCTACTAGTTTATGTTAGCAATAGTGATCATAGAATTTGGAAGAATGTGATCTTATTGAATCAGAAAAGAGCTAGAGAAGCAGAAGAAAAGCAGAAGGCAGTCTCTCTCTTTTTCAATATGTGGTACAAATAAATTTACTTTCTCAGATGAGCATTTCCTGGAGTTCAGGACAGGTATTACCTCTTAAAGTTTTGGGGTTGAGAACTAATTAACTAATTCCCTTCAGTTGATTGGCTTAAGAGAATATTCTCACAGTAAAAAACACTAGGACTAAAGTACTGTAAATGTTTTCTACTGTGGGAATATTCTCACAGTATTCTTAAACTAAAGTTCATTTTCAATCATTTAGATGTATTGTATGGCTTGCTCAGAGAAGACTCCTCTTAATCTATGACTATTTTATAGTTACAACATTAACCATTACTGTCAAAAGCATTGTTGAATTTTTATATCCCTAACAATACTGATAAATATAAACAATAAAATATTGCAATCTTACTCTCTATCTTCTGGAAAACTAGTGTTTCAGTTTTATCTTGGCATAATCCATGATAGAGAGTAAGTGATGAGATGTGATTAATGAAAGAAATATTGTCTAAGGCCATGTGGCACACAGAATTCTGTTTCCAGCACCTCATTGCTGATTCTGCTTTTCTCTTCTTTCATATTCATCACCTGAGAGACAGTTTATTTTAGTGAGAACCAGGTAAAGTATAAACTGTTTCCACTGAAAAGAAAGGTTTAGAAAGCTAAGGCTCATTCAACTAAGTAGATTTTACTATCAGGATGATTCATACAAGTTTTATGTTCTCAGTTAATTAAATTAAGCCACTAAATATAAATAATGATACTGAAAATATATATTTTATTTTATTTAGCTAACAGGGGTCTGTAGGGTGGGATGACTGCTCACAGAAGTAACTGAGCAGAGTGGCTTACTTAAACAAAAAATAAAAATGAAAAATATAGCAGGCTATTACTTACAGTGTGTCAAGCAAAGACGCTGTCAATTTTGTTTTTACTTTTCAAAAATCAGAACTCTTGCAGGTTTTCACACCTTTTGGAGTTGCTGCTCTGACACTTAAGCTTTTGACTCAAAAGTAACTTTTCTCCAGGCTTATGATATTTGCAATAGAGAGAACCAGAATTCTCCATGGATTCCTTTGAATAATTAGCTGTGTGTTCCATGAGAAGTATGAGTACTGCAATAAATAACCTTTTTGAATGACCCAATTCATTTTCATAAAGAGTGCATGTTTTGTATAATTAAGAGTAAGTTTCAGAAACTGTTGTTTTTCCCACTTCTGCATGATAATCTCTCCATTTTGAAATGATAATTTGGGCAGCATGCAAAAATAGATTCTCTCTACAGCAAAAAGACGTTGTGTCAGTCAGTATGCATTATTTAGTGGCAAAGTGTAAAAGCAGAGCAAGTGACATTTGGTGAGCCTGGATTCCCTCTTGCCCTCACAGAGTCCTAAAAAGAACTTCACAAAATCTCACACCTCACATTTGGCCCATAGGAATCACAGCAGAAAGGAATGGGGAAAAAGAAATAAGTGAAGGAAGAGCAGTTGTACAACTATATGTTATCACTTATTCTCTACTGCTGCTCTCCCAAGTTAGCCATTACCTCAACAACCCATGACCATCAGTTCTATCACTTACAAGCAGAATAAACAGCATGTTCATTTCCTGTTTGGCTTTTTCTCTCTACCACAGACACTGTTCTGCAGACAATAGAATAGAATGGCATGGAAGGGAAGGGAACGGAACAGAACAGAACAGAACAGAACAGAACGGTACAGAACAGAACAGAACAGAACAGAATAGAATAGAATAGAATTCTTTATTAGAAGTATATTAGAAGTATTATAAGTATGTAATTGGATACACAAGGAATTTGTTTCCAGTGCATAAGCTAACAGTGTACATATAAACAGCAAGTAAAGCCCATGTCACACCGCCCAACGGATGCAAAAAGGACACAGCGGATGAGCAAAATGTTCCATCCGTTGTTATCCGCTCTCAAAGGCAAAATTTGCATAACTGGAGCGGATAATCACGGAGCGGGAGGATGCGGGTGGATGCAGAGCGCATGCGGAACGGAAAGCCGGCGGATGGAAGCTGATGTGGAGTTGGATGGGATCCGAGGGTTTGGGGGGTTCAGCAAATGGAGCGGAAATGGATATAGGGATGCAGAGCGGATGCACAGTGGATGAACCGATGACAGCGGATGCACAGCAGAAAGCTAATGGCTGCCTGGGTTCATCTTCCGCATGCGGGGAGGATGCAAGAAGTCAGCCCGGATATAAGGAAGCAGCTCGAAGAGTACATTCAGAAGGAAAGACCTGCTGCCGGAGTGGATTGGTTTGCTGCTCTGAGTCTGCTGCGCTTGCTGCCAGTCTCTGCCAGCTGCCTGAAGCTGCTGCAAGCTTGCTGCCAGAGTTCTGCCTGACCTTGCTGCTGCTTCTGCAGCCCTTGGGTTCATTCTGCCTTGCCAGCCTTGGTTGCTGCCAGTGAAGCCTTCCCTGAGCCTTGGTGGGCTTCCGTGCACCTTGGTGTCTGCCTTGGTGCAAGCTCCTGCAGCTTGCGCCTGCCTGCTTGAGCGTGGTAGCGGGGGGGCTTTGTGTTTGCAGCTTGGTGCTGTTGGTGCAGGTTCTGCAGCTTGGTGCTCGTGGATTTCCTAGACGAGTTGGCTGCCTTCCCTAGCCAGCCTTCTGTTCCAGCTTGTTCTGCAGCCTCCCTGAGCAGCAGCCACAACATGCAGAAGCACAGGCTCACCATTATGCCAGCCTTGCGAGGGACACGGGCTACATGCCTGGCCTCATCTGTTCTGCTGGGTTTGCAGCAGGGCTCGCTCTTCTGGGGCTGGGTTCTGCTGTTCTCTTCTGGAGAGATGATGAAAGCATTCCAAGCAGCCAGCACTAACAGCACTGACCTTCCCATGAACTGAGCGACAAGAGGAGTTCCAGAGACTCATTTTGTTTTATAGGTTCTTGTTAATAAAGTCTATTTTTGATTCATAACTTGCTTCATTTTTTTTTAATAAAGTCTTGGTGGAAGAATTTTAGAAATGGTTTACGCTTTGGTGCTTGTGGGATGGGTAAGGATAGCAGTGGGATGGGCAGGGATACTTTGGGTGGGTAATTAGCTGTGGGATAGATAAACCTCCAGTGAAGCATAGTGGGAACTGGTATGGTCCACCCTCCCAGCTGCTACATCTTTGGCTTTATTATCAAACTAAGTAATAATATCAACATGTTAACAAAACACTCTTATTAACCCTGTTTTATTGTAGAGACATGTCATGTGTATGGCCGTGCCACCAACATACATGGCCATCATCTGTGTGATGAGACGGTGAAGGAACATATTAAGCTTTATATCCTGATTTGCACTGCAACTGTTTCAGCTGTGGAGCATCTCAGATGTCTCAGGAAGGTTGCGTGTGGGGATCCCATGAAAGAATGAGACACAGGTGGTGTACTCAGGAATGGGAGTCTAAGCAATTCTAGTGCCTTTTATTGAGAAATTGTACATAGTAAGCATACACATTGTGGATTACAATACTTAGATATGCGACAAAATGTTTACAATTGTCTGAGCTGCTTTAATTTGTTTCTGTGTTTGTTTTAATTTCTTGTTATCTCAGTGACGCTTAGGAGACAATGTATGTTAAGGTCTTAGACTATATTACCAATCTGAATCAAAGTTTATTCCCACATCTCTGTTTTTAGTTTTTGATGATGCGATGCTGGTAGCTTTTGGATCTTGCAACACCAGTTTCTTGTAGGTTCACACGACACATTCTAAAAGTCAGGTAGACCTTGGATACACAGATACAAAAGAGAAAGTATAAAAGCAATATACTCAACAGTTGAGGTGAGCGAATACCATGACATTGCCTGGCAACCAGGACACCAAGTGTAAGACCAGCACGTCAGTCATTCGTCTCCGATTGTATGGATTTCTCATCAAGGGTTTGTTTCTATCTGTATAGTAGTTGTAATGTTTGGAGAATAATAGAAATATAGATGCAAATGTGTATGAATAAGGCAACTCACCCTTGCGCAGCCAAAATGTGTCCACGGCATATCTGGTTTGAGACAAAGTAAGGATTTTTTCCTTGTTTTCTTCAAGCAGCTTTAGCGTTTTAATGTGTTTTAACATAGTAACTGTCAATTGTTTTAAACGATGCAAATCTCTATAGTTCTAAATGATCTAAAGGAGATAATCCTTGATATCTGTGTCAGTAGTCATGATTCAACATTGGAGTTTAATTCTGTTGCGGAACCGCATTGCGATATGAGCAGTCCAAGATTAAAATGAATGAGATGGGATATTTCCAAAGTTGCGATCGTTTCCATAGTGTTGGTGCGATCATAAGGTCCGTCAAAGCATAGATTTTTCTCCAGGAGATGACAACGTATTTGGTTCAGCATAGAACCGTACATAAGAATATACCATTAAATAGCCGAAATAAGTGAGGTAGGGTGGTGTGGGTATTCCGATTTGCACTTTGGACAGCTTTGGTTTTCTATATGGATGAGGAAAATTGGGCAGGGATAATTGCAATTGAAGTTGTTAGCCCTTTCAATTGATCAAAGATATGATATATGTATAAGAGTATGATGATTAGTTGCTAATAAGTAAGTGAAGATTTTTAGTTTTCATGTCATCCGGATAAACCATTCCATTGCTAATAACAATTTTTGTTAAAATGGATATGTTCCAAGTAGAGTTATAGTTTCTACTGTCTCATTGGTAGATATCAGCAGAGTAGTACGTAGATTTGGCTTAACAGATACAGGTTTTCGTTGGAGTTTGTGATGTATCAAGAGTCTGTATGATGATCAACGTCGCTCTGGAATGAGAGCGTATGACGGTTAGAAATAGCTGAACCTAATTAATATTCGGGGAGGTGTGTGACGCTTATTAGCAGTCACTTTCCGCGTGTGCAAACAAAGCTGTATGCTTGCATACCATTGGAAGATCCGTTCGTAGGATGTTTGTCTGAGGTATGGCGCACAGATGCTATGGATGTTGCATATAGTACCCAAGTGTCTTTGAGGTCAGTATGTCGTGTGTTTATTAGTGAAGGATTTGCGTCGTTCCCATGTGGCTGAGGAGTCGGCTGTGGGTTTCATTGTTATGCATTCCCACCCCAACATCATCACCGTTTTTTGTCTCAGTTGTGGGGTGATGATCAAGGCGTATAGGGCACAAGGGCAGGAACCAACAATGTCCCTCATGTTCACAGAACCGTATCTCGGCCCAAGTTATCATAAAAAGAGGGACAGGTTCCTTTCAGTTGGATTGGTGTCTCTTATACGAACTTTTGTCTTGGTGTAACCTGCAGAAGGGGAGGAAGAAATGCTACTGGCTGCCGTAGAGCGGGGATCCTGTCATTTTAAAAAAATTTAAAGTGTATATAGGTAATTATTAAGAATGTTTGTATGTAAGGCAAGCATATCATCCACTTCCCCCACTTTTTTCTTTTTGTGTGAAGGAGTGCTTGGTTTTAGCGTCTGATGAGCTCGTTCCACAATGGCCTGACCAGTGATTGTTGGGAATGCAGATTTATGTATAAATTGACATCAATGACAAAATTCTGCAAAGGCGGTGCTAATGTAGCAGGGCTTAATCCGGTTTTTATGCCATTGGTGGCCACATGTGTGAAGGTAGGAGCAATGGTTGCTACATGTTTGTAGTCGCTCTTCTTGAAGGTGTTGCATAATAAATCCTGAATATGGTATCAACTGAATGCAGATGTGCATGGTTTGAAGGGAGGGTGTTTGTGACATCATTGCCATAGTTGACAAGCAGATGTCCGGGATTTCATCTTGAAAGGAAGATGGACTATGTGAGCACTGCAACTAGGAATTGTTTGAATAATATGCGCTTCTGAGCAGTGGACAAACTGTTTACAAGAGTTTTGGCATTTTGATGAAAATAGCTATGTGAGTCCCATGGAGCTAAGGAGAAGGACGAGACAGGACATGGCTGAGGCCGTTTCATCAGCAGTATCCTTCCTGCAGCTCCGAAAGTGCTGGTGGTGAGAATGTGTGCAATATGTAGAGAATGTGTGCGAGAATGAAGAAGTTTTGCAGAGCTAGAAAAACTCAGATAAGATTAGATACAAATGGAGAAAGATAAGTAATTATGTTAAGTAAATTGATACATAAACGAGAGTCCCAAATAAGATTTAGTGGTTATTGTTGCAATTCTGTAAGGCCAAAAATAGAGCAGCTAATTCAGCCCTTTGGTGCTGATTGCTGAGGAGGGGTAATTTTTGTTTTCCATACGCCTTCTGTTCCATGCAAAAGCGCGTAGTCTTACACATCCGATAAACGGTCATCTCAACGGTTCTTAGCAATAACTGAATTAAAATTTACAGATACGTTCGAAGAACTGAAATGAGGGGTCACTGGGGTGTGGCAAGAATTTCCCTGCCAATTTTAAGAGAATTTTGCAATCAATGGATTGACTATACAAGTTTCCCACAGAGTGAGGGAGATAGGTAAAAATAACTGAACTAGATTATCAAAAAAAACAAAAAAAAAAAAATAAATGCATATGCGTTTCGCTTTTGATGATTAACTCACTAATAAAGATAGCCCTAGTGGAAACTGTTTTTCTCTGGGAGTATTTTGCAAATGCAACCATTCAATGATATAAACTGAGCTTCAATGTATTGAAAATAAAGCTGCAGTAGGTAAAGCTGGAGTTTTGTAAAATTGCAAAGCAAACGGAGTACAGGATGCATCGATCAACCAAGTGCATTAAAGACGCATTAACATGTGTCAGTTTTCCTTTGTTTGCTGATAGGTTTAGCAGACGGTTCGCAGAGCTTTAGGGCCAAGAACAGGGCTGAGTACTGCTGTGTTAACCAGGTAGGGTCTACCAGATTAATTGTTCCAAGTTTGGTTGTAATTTTACTAGAGAAATCCTTTTCTCAATTTTGTTTCCGGAATGAGATGAAGCATAGGTTGCAAGGACCTTATGCCCTAAGTAGGATATGGCGTTTGATTTGAATTTTTTCTGGGGCAATATAAGTCAAATTGTAATAATATTTTAAGGCAAGGTAACTGCTGCTTAATGTTCCGGTGGGCCGGGAGGCTGCTATTCAAAATATCATCATGTAGTGGTTAAACCTTCAGCCAGGATGAGGTTTCTGATTGGAGCCCGAGCCATTGCACATATGATGGCAATGTTGGACTGTTTAGCATTCCTGTGGAAACTTCCATTGTACGAAAGGTAGGTGCATTGTTTTCCAGGTAGGTAAGGCAAATAATTTCTTGTCATCTGCATGCAGGGATAGAAAGAAAGCAATCCGTCATTAACTAAACTAGATCAATTAGTGGGATAGGTTAGGGTTGGCAACATATGTTAACGCTCCATTGGTTGAAGGATGCAGTAATGGTCTCAGATTGCAAAAATCTCATTTTTCATTTTCTTTTTAATAAATATAAGAGTGTATATGGATCTGTAAGTAGGCTACTGATGTCCTAATTGTAGCTGCTCAGCTAACATTGAATGTAAAGCTGTAAGCTTTTCTTTTGGAAGTGGCATTGGTAAATCCGACTGGCTGAGAGGTTAACAAATGTAATTTTTCCATTATCAATAATTTTTTGTGCGAAATTGTGACAGCAAATGTTACTCCACAAGTTTATATGTGAGGGCAACAAAGAGGTTTGAATCTTGAGTCTCACCAGTTTCTATGCATATGCTTTCAACAAATGTCTACTACTTCTTGCAAACTGCATGGCCAGTCCATGAACAGCCAGAGAGTTCAAGCACCATTCATTTGGGCATTTCTTTGGTGTATGAAGAGAATCTGCTCCGGAATCTATAAGGCCAGAAATGATTTTCCTGAATTTCAATTGTCATTTTTGGTTGATCTGTAGTCAAATTTTTTTGTCAGCGCTACAATTCTGCAGCAACTGGAGAATTTGCATTCAGTGGAACCAACCACATTTGTGGGATCCAATTAAAGGATTTTAATAGGGATGTATGGAAGCAATAATATGGGCATAGAGTACGCCGGCATTAATGATGCAGAATATCAGGTGTACCATTGTATCTAATAACTCTTTATAATTGATCAATACTCCTGAATAACAAAAAAACCTTTTTCTGAAGAGATGGGAAGCATATAATCAGCTGTTTTTTCTGGCAGTGACCCTGCAAATGATGTCTCAATATACAACTTGATTAGGAAAGTCACATTAATTGAGTTAACATTTCTTAAACATCCAAACTGCCTCGTAATGAGGGATGCTTTTGTGACAGATTGGGAGTGGGGTAGTGAGCCAAATTTAGTTTCTCGGATTTTGGTCTGATTAAAGCGCATTGATTTTGCTCAATGAACCCTTTTTTGCATTTGGACAGACTGATTTGGACGGGACGTCCTTAATTTTGTTTTTGTAAATGCCATTCCCCCCAGGGCACGGCACTGGGCTTAAAATGGCCAGGCTTTCACAATATAAAACCAATTCCGTGTAGGTTTTATCACTTTTGCAATGCATAGCAAAGTTCCATGTTGTATAGCCTGAGAACACATGCACATGCTTTTAACAAGATAGCCAGAGTAACTCACCTTAGCACCAAGGGGTGCAAGATAACGCTTTGCAGCTACATTTGCATTTTCAACTGCAATTTCAGAAAAGTTCTTTTGCAGCTTCTCATTAGAGATTTGTCTGGTAATGCCAATTTGTAGCCTTTCAGCAAAATCATTATAAGCTAGATGCCTGTTGCTTATTTTGAGAAAAGACGTGCTGGGCGTTTCCATCTGAATGCGGGACAGATGCCAAGGACAGCTGCATAACCCTGGAAATACGTGATCAGGCAAATTAGCAGCTTGATATGCAGTGGACTGAAACAGCTGCATAGATTTGATCTGTGTATACACCCCGATTTTCCCTAGTGACAGCTCCTTTGGTATTCTGAGTCAAGACAATACTTGAGTAGAGCTAATATGATTCTCATTAAATTTCCAGTCATAGGAATCATTCGTGAGGTAGGCCAAACTGTCAGAATGGCTTTGTAAAGACTTTGAATACATAATTTTACTGCTTTTTTAATTTCCCTAAGAATTGTAAAAGGAATCGGAACCCTTTCAGTTCAGATTGCCTTGAGGATCCCTGCTATTGGACTGGAAACAAATTCATCTGGGTAATCTCATAGACCTTTAACTTCCTCATTGAAAGCTGATGGCATCATGGTTGAATCTTTCATTTTGATTGGATTTTATCATTCACTAGGAATAGGTGCTGTTGGAAAATGATAAGCACTCAGTTTTGGAGAGGAGGGTGCAATAACAATTCTTTATTAGGAGAGGTTCTATCAAAGTTTTTAAAAGAGGTTGTTGCTGGGTTCTAAAGGCAGTCATACAATCTGTTCAAAATATCCTTCATGAAGAGCCAGGGCAAAAGCTGAAATTTGATTTTTGGAAGATGTTATGATGCTTTTGAGACCAGCAACACTCTTTTAAAACTTTAGTAGCTCTTCTAAATAAGGAATTTGTTGCCCTTCCTTCCAAAACTGGAGTGGTGCTTTAAATTTTCCAACAGCCTATTCCTGTGAATGATAAAATCCATCAAATGGAAAGGTTTCAGCCAGATTGCATAGGCTTTCAATGAGGGGAAGGATTAGAGTCCTGATGAGATTACCGATGAATTTGGTTTCAGTCAATAGGCAAGTGGATGCTTCAAGGAATCTGCAGACTGAATGGTTCCGATTC
>BHFT01062843.1:9846-38992 GCA_004320025.1 Laticauda laticaudata | reverse complement strand
AGCCCAGCCTAGACATCCAGAGACTGAAGCACCTCCCACTACTGGATGCTCTTCACAGCTCAAAGAGAACGGGAGTGTCAGGTAAGTACCAACGCCCTATTTCTGTACCTTCTGTTACATATTATATAAGAACTACTCTCAAAAAACAGGAGATCAATTTCTTTTATTTGAGTGAGTGAGCTAGCTAGCTAGATATAATTTTTAAGCATTTTTGTTTTATATTTTTAATTAATCAAATTGCAAAAAATAAACATTCATTTTTCTTATTTCTATATAATATATAGTAATTTCTGCTGCTTTAAAAAATAGGAAGGTGGCCTGAGAAGCTATAAATGGAAAAATCAAAGTCAGTTGGATATTGGTTATGGGTTGAAAAAATGGTTGAGAAAATTCCAAAAAAGGAGCATTGGGCAGAATGAATGAAAAAAAAAAGCTGTCAGGCCATAAAGCTGAGAATGAGAAATTAGTGTCGATACAGGTATGATAGGGAGTGGCAGAATATGATGTCTGGGATTCTAGTTGAGATAGGAGATGCATGTGCTGCCACTTATCTAGAATACTCATATATCCTGTTGTAATTCAACAATAACAACAACAATAACAAATTATCAACATAAATATATCTCAAAAGATAAAAGTGATTTATTGAAATATAATCTTTTCAAATATCACTGTTGCTTCTGAAGTTTCGCTGAAGTAACTTTGGTCCTTTACAACATGTTGGGAATTTAACTTAAGAATTTATTTTTGGCAAACATATATCTGAATAAAAAGCAATAGATCAAATCCATTAATATAATGTTTTGAAAGCATAATAGAAAGCCTACAATCCTTTATTCTGAATTTTATATTATCATTTTAGGCCACAGAAAGTGAAGCTGGTGACATGGACCTGAGTGGATTACCAGAAACAGCAGTAGATTCTGAAGATGATGACGATGAGGAAGATATTGAGAGGGCTTCTGATCCTTTGATGAGCAGAGATATTGTTAGAGACTGTCTAGAAAAAGATCCAATAGACAGGACAGATGATGATATTGGTAAGCTACCACTGATACACAAAAAAAGGAAAGGAGGATTTAAAAATTTAAGAACTTTTGATGAGATATTTTCAATTTCAGAATTTAACAGAATGAAATTATTTCCATGAATCAAAATAGAATTAACAAAACCAATTATAAATGTCTGAGATGAACATGTTATGTGTATATGCATGCAGTGATGAAACCTGTTGGATTTCCCACCCCATTCTTTCCAATTCTATCATTTAGTCTTTACTGAAAGCATTTAAGGATTCATATTTTTTTGCTTCAGAAGTTTTCAGTGCTAGGAGTAGAATTTGAAATACACTAGAACTTTAAACATTAACTTATCTCTTTGTGTAATAATCAAAACCATAAATCATGTTCATTATTTCTTTTTCATGCAAAAAAAAAATCATAAGAGGTTTCCAGTGAGCAATAAAATTATTTTCTCTCATAAAGAAGTCAATTTACCTATCTTGGAAACTTCTACCTTCACCAACCATTCCTCCGTTGTGAGTCATATTGAAACTTTCTATCTTTATGCACTACAACAATCTAGTTGCAGTTATGATATTTAAAAACAAAATTTCATGACTCTTTTCACATCAATTTCAAAAGAAAAAAGCCTATGGTCTTAACTGTATATTAATGTTTAATATAATCTGAATTAGCAAATCTGTTTGAATCCAAAATCTTCTAGCTTTTTTACATATCTACCAAACTTAATAAAATATTCTTATCGTTGACATTTCTAACCTTGGGGTGACTTTGTACATTCTTGACCAGGGGTCTCCAATCTAGGCAAAGCTGGCTGGAGAATTCTGGGAATTGAAGTCCTTCAGGCTTAAAGTTGCCAAGGTTGGAGACCTCTGTTCTGGACAATTTCTCTGGTGACATACAATATACCAACAGTACATCATTTTATAAAAATTCTTTTTAAGATTATAGCATAGTGTAAATTTAAATCTTTTAAATCACATATTTTTCCATTGTCGCACCTGTACAGTATATTGACTCACCTGTATATTGTCCTACCAAAATTTTAAGCATACTTTATCATACATTATTTCACCTGTTTTTCTTTTCAAATATCAATAAAAAATGTACATTTTAGCAATTACACGTTTATCATTTGTGCATAATTATTTTTCATATTCAGTCTTACAATGTTCAAAACCATAAATCCTTTTATCTACTTAAAATATTTCTAAGAATTGTAAGTAAAAAAATCTGAGAACTATATCAAAATGCCAACAGTTCTCTGGATTTTATTTCACTTTCCTATTGACAAAATTCTCGTATTTGTTTGAGAAGTTAGCCATTTGTATTTGCTAGTTAACTTGTCAATAAAATGATTCTTATTCTGAAAGTCATAAGGGTGCTTTCAGGCACACCTGCATTTGTATCTATTCCATATTCTCAGTGTGTACCGCTAACAAAATTATTTTTAAAATGCACATTAACATTGCCTTTGTCGTGCCACAAACATCTATACCACTCAGATCTCTGATTGTGTCCTTATAACTGCAAGACATTCTATTTCTAAGCAGCACTCACTCTCTGTTTCAAATCAAACAGTAAGCTACAAAATACAGTTTCAAATCATGCAGACCCAAGCTTTCCTTCTTTCCTTTGCAATTTGTAACACCCTATATTTAACTCATTTTTTTTGACCAAATATACTGAAATATATTCTTCTGTCACTTTTTAAACCATGCATCAGTTGTCAAGGCAGGTTTTGTCTAAAATAAAATCATTAGGCAAGACATTCATTTTTATCACAGAAATTTTCCTTAGCAATGACAGTTGTAGTTTTTCCCATCTCCAATCTAAAATGTTTTTAGCTTCATTTCATGTCTTAACATAGTTATTTTGAAGTAACATACAGTTTATATTTGCCATAGTGATAATCAAATATGTTACCGTATATACTTGCATATAAGCCGACTCTAAAACTAAAAAAAAAAATTATCAAATTAGGGGGTCAGCTTATACGCGCATAAATCACACAAATGAACTGACATGACGCCACTTCTCAGATCACGCAATATCATCGACATTACCATTCAGTCATACATACAGCCATAAAAATTGAGACTGCACTAAATAAAGTTAATTCCGACAAACTACAACTCAATTTCAATATTAATTTTAACTGTACCTCAAATAAAATGCAACATAATTACGTCTAATTAAGCACATTTTTTTTTACNTATTAGCCCAAACAACACACCATGGTATTTGGGGGTTGGCTTATATGCAAGTTTTTGCAAAATTCCTCATTTTGGGGTAGTTTTTTAAGGGTCTGCTTATACGTGAGATCGGCTTATATTTATTTGCCAGTTTTTCTTGATCTGATTTTTTTAATATTTACTTCTATTTGGTAATCTTGAAATTTGCTAATACGCCAAATTCTTTTAATTTCCCCATTAATGTTTCAATTCCCTTTAACGATCTTCCCAAATCAAGATCAAGTCAGTCTTTAATTTACAAGTTTCTTTTGTAATCTTTGCTCTCACAATCCTCTCATCTTGCCTTATGTCTTTGTCCAGTATTTCAAGAACTAAATAAAGAGATGAAATGATGGCTGTCTTGTTTCTTTTGTATTGCATATGTTTTATTAGAGCTCCATTAATAATTATTTGTGCTTTCTGTGAAGTATAAATCAATCTTATCCATTTTTAAAGTTCTTTCCAAAAATAAATATTTTAAAAGCTTATATAGGAAAGCCCAGTTCAAACTGTCCAAGGTTTTTTTTTCTGAATCTGTCAGTGCAGTTTGTTTTTCATTATGATGATTCAAATATTCCATACTATTTTAATGTTGTGTTTTAACTGTTTTTTTCTGTAAACATCCACACTGAGCTGTATAAACAAATTTTTGCAAAATTATTTTCAGTTTGCCAGCTAAAATTCTTGTGAATAACTTATCATTATTCAATAATGATGCTGGCCTATGGTTTGTTGTTAAAGTCAACATTTGTCCCTCTTTAGGTGTTAGTAGCATTTTAGCCTCTTTCCAAATTTCTGCATCTTTCCTTCCTATAAGATAGAGTTTGTCATGTTTTATAAAGGCTGTAAAAAGTTCATCCTTAAAATAATTATAATAAGAACCTGATAATTCATCTAGTCCAGGCACTGTTCCTAGTTTAATCTTTTTTATAGCTTCAGAAACTTCCCTTATTATTATAGGTCCATTCATAATCCCTTTGTTCTTCTGTAATCATTCCCAAATTTTCTTTGAATTTTATCTATTTTTTTCACAGAGATATGTCAGTTTCTTAAGTTGGAAAAATATTGATGAAATACTTTTTGTGTGACTGTGTTATCCATTAATACAATATCTGCCTCTTGTAGTTTCAATTCATTTTTTTTCATTTTTTTTTTGTAATTTATATGCCAACCACTCCCTTGGTTTGTTTGCTAACTCAATTTTTTTCCACCTAATTTGTTTTTATTTCATTTCTTTTATTGTTAATCTACAATTTTCTTAAAGCAGGGGAATCAGGCAACATTTACTATCTATAGTATTGATTATACTACTGTAGTATAACATTTATTATCTATGCTATTAAGATTCTTGTAACCTTTAGCTGGGTGAAATGGTACAGTATAGGACAAAACTTTTTCACACAAAATACCTCAAATGGGCTAACTTACAGAATGTGTCAAAATCCAAGACCCATTATTTGTCTGGAATTGAAATTTGGCAAATTTTATAAAGCATTTTATGACATAATAATAAATGTCATAAAATATTTCCTGTGATCAACTGCTGGTGTTTGACTGTACTATACATTTCAATACGGGCTACTTTCAAGACAGATATCTCTCTGCATTTTTAAGATTTTTCCAGTACATTAAAGCCTCTGCCATTGTTGAAGGTATTGAGGAAGGTGATAAGGAATCTGATAGTCCATAACACAACGGCTCATGAATTCTCTCGGTAATTTATTTTTAAAATATTTTAATAACATGAGAAATATCTCGGGGAAGATATTTTTCCATGTCTGTTCTATGAATCAGAATTATCAGAAGATTGTAATGATAGGTAATATAAAAACATAAGCATTATCAAATAACATTTATTAGTCTTCTAAAGCATTAAATGCTTTGCGGGTGGGTGGAAACACATTTGCTTGCTTGCTGTAAACCACGCTCAGCATTCTAAGTAAAAAGCAATATCATAATCTTACATAAGGAACAATATACTTTTTTTTTCAGCAAGTATAATGTTCTGTTAAGATATAACTGATCTGAATGTCATTGAACTAATTCTGTCAGTAACTGGGCCCTGTCAATCTAATATATGCCCAATATGCTAGAAAGATATATACATCTTGAAAATTTCCAGGTATGATTCATGAAATTTGTTTTTTTCTGAACATGATTTGTTTATTTTTAAAAAGTTGTGAAATGGTTTATTTTTACTTTTTAATATTAGCTTAAACAGTTTGTGGCAATTGCAAACTATTTGGAGATGACAGGGTATATATAATACAATAGATGGAATATTTTTAATTCTCCTTACTAAGATTATGTTGCATATACACATATAACTCTGCTATATTTTCTTCTCTAGAACAACTCTTGGAATTCATGCATCAGTTACCTGCTTTTGCTAACATGACTATGTCAGTGAGAAGAGAACTCTGTGCTGTGATGGTATTTGCAGTTGTAGAAAGAGCAGGAACCATTGTTCTAAATGATGGAGAAGAAGTAAGTAGTATTTTTAGCTTCTTATTAAAGAATCATTAAATTTATTTCATTTTATTTCATATAATAAAGACATTAATAAAATCATAGATAAATTGCTGAATGTAAAATACATGCATTTGGTTACAGTATGGACTTTAAAATCATCGATACACAGTTTTGTATTTATTATGATACTGAATTTCTTTATTCAAATATATATACATTCTCCCATGAGCTGTTCAGAGCATCCAGAGATGGGAGGTGCTTCAGTCTCTTCTGGAAAGGCTGGGTTTAAAATTCCAGGACGCTCCTCCTCCTTCACAGAACTCCTCCTCAGCGTCCCCCAGTTTTAGCTCAGCCTTCATGGTAAGAGGTTTTGCACTCCCTGACTGGAACGGCTTTGCTCAAATTCAGGTTGGATCTTTAAAACTCTTCACTAATTCGGTCTTTCAGGAGGTCTTTCAGGCTTTCCCTCTATCTCAGGTCAAAAACCAACAGCTTTCCCTTAATTAGCAGAGCCTGCCATCTGCAGCAGCCTGAGGCTCTCGCCTCAGAAAAATAGCCTTATCTTCATTCCGATCACTTTCCCTCACAAATTAGCAGAGGCTGCCTCTCCGCAGGCAGCTTGAGGCTTTCTCTCCAGCAAAACAGCCTTATCTTTCCGATTGTCTTTCCGATCGTCTGCTTACGATCGGAACGGAAAGCTCACAGCCGAGACTTCCTGGCCTTGCCGTTTTTTTTCTTCTATCAGCAGTTGTTTTAAATCTCAAAGCAAGCAGCAGCAGTGGCTCTCCAGATGGCTTAGGCTTAACGCCAGTGATTCCGCGTTCCCACCCTTTTCAACGGCTGGCCTCAATTTCGCGCCTAATCTCCACAGCCTCCATTTCTTGTTTGTTCACTTGCTGGGGACCGAGAAAGTAATTTGCCTCAGCTTCCATTTCTCACTGGTTTCCTTGCTGGGGACCAAGACATTCAAAGTTCCATTGTGACTTCCCTGGGTTGAGCTATTCCTCTGCCTAACATGGAACGGAAACAGCTACCATTTTACAGGCATTTCTCTGTATTTGCCTTTGGGTCATTTACTCAATCAGAAATTGCGATTGACAGTTATATTGGGCGTCTGTTCTCTGACAGGCAAGGAGTCACATCAGAGCCTGTAATAGCTGGTTTACCCTTGCTGGGACCAGGAGATCTGAAAGTCCTTCTAAATCGTTAGAGAGCACTTGGGGGTTTCCCTTACTTGTGCTGAGACCCTTAGCAATCGTACTTCACCATTTAATCTCTTATGGCCATAAATACTACTATAGTTACATTCTTCAACTGGAGGAGAGTTCTTGACTCTTCACTGCAGGGGATATGATCTCTCACTATCAACAAATAATCATACAGTAATAAAATAATTAAAAAATTAAAATTGATAATTCAGAGGCAAGACAATCCATCAGTGCAAAATGGAACGTGACATTGCTTTCAGCCCAAGTCAGGTAAGCCCCAGACAAAGCCTGTGGGCCCCAAAAAGACCTCTAAGGGAGCAGATAAAGATGCCATAGGAAGGCACTAGCATATGAAAAGACAATTGCAAAAACAACCTAGGGAGGCAACAAGAAGGCCTGACGAGTCAGAAACCAAACCCATTGATGGGCCCTTGGACTTATCTACCCAGCCCAGACAGGGCTCTTCCAAGGACCACCCCCCAAAGGCACAGTCTTCTTCCATTGAGCACTGGCCGGCAATGCCTGAGGGCAAACCTTCACCCCTCATGGCCGCTGGCCTAGACAGGCGTGAGGTTTACCTGAGTCTATTCCCATCGAGATTGGGCAATGATGGAGATGGCGATTTGAAAGGAGGCCATTGCGGCTGGAGTTTCAGCATCCATCCGAAC
Organism: Laticauda laticaudata; assembly: GCA_004320025.1. NCBI lineage: Eukaryota > Metazoa > Chordata > Lepidosauria > Squamata > Elapidae > Laticauda > Laticauda laticaudata. Next base: position 31,388 of record BHFT01062843.1, on the reverse strand, counting down.
AGACGCTTATTTGATCACTCGATGAGGATCCTCGTCTCGCCTGCTCCTATTGGGCATATCCAACAACATCAATCACGGTATTCCACAATATCCTAATCTACCATCCCAGGGCCTTTGGAGGAGAACTAGACTTTGAGACCAGGAGGTTTCCATGCAGGGGGATTGATTCCATCAGATGGACTTGGAGCTGTCAGAAGGTGGACCCGCCCTTAGAATGCGGGGAATGTCGGATGACGAGGCCTCATTTCCAGACCAATCTACCTTTTCTGGCCTTTTTCATCCACACCTCTTGAAATCTTTATTGCTTCAAAAGCAAAGAACACCGCTAAACTAGGTACATCAGCCCCTCATCCACTATCAACAGGGTCTCAGGATGAATTCCCAGACCTAATATTCTCGCAATTGACTTACGAGGTGGACACTACCCTGTCCCCTCGTATGTTTGCTAAAATTAGTACAAAATCAATGGGCATCAGCAGCATAACCCAGCCCCAACAGGGTACGATAAGCTATATTTTAGCTTGCGCTCCAGAGCTTGCAAATTCTCTTCAAAAGCATCCGAGGTGGATGAACCCATTGTGGCACTGGCCTCTTCTTTCACCTTCCCTAACAAGGCCGAGGAAGCCTGAGACCGGAAGAAAAGAGGGCAGAGTTAGTACTCTGTAGGTCGGCACATTTCTGATGCTTGGGCCATTAAGGCAGCTACATCTGCATCCTTTTTTTACAATTCCTCTCTCCGATGGCTCTCCCACATGAGGGATTTATTGCTGGCATCAAACATCAGAGTCTCACCAGACATAGCTAAAATTATGGTCTGTCGTGGAGTTCTCCACCAACGCCACATTTAATACAGTCAAATTCTCGTCTAGGGCCATAGCATCTCACGTTTCAGTATGGAGACTGCTGTGGCTCCGACATTGGCAGGGGATACCAAACATAAATGCAAGTTGGCATCAGCCTCAATATCGGGGGATAAATATTTGGCAATGTTTGGAGCCCCTCCTTGAAGAAAATAGAAACAAGAAAAAAGTGCTTCCCCCTCTTTTTTGTAGGTTCTGAAACAGAACGCCCCATCCTTTTGAAGGGTCCTTTCGGTCCTACTATCAGGGCCCCTACTTCCCAGATCTCAGAGAACATCAGGCTTCGGGCCCAATTGTAGACAAGATAGGCCAGAAATCTTCCGATAGAGCGTCAGCAGGAGGCCAAAAATAATAGAAAACCCCAGAGGGCACTAGAGGCCATTCTTTCATCGCCCCAAGTGACCTTGAAAGCAGTTCCCATTGGAGGGCAGTTTAAACTGTTTGCCAATCAATGGACAGCTCCACCTTAGGTTTGGCTTGGTGCTGGAGTTTCAATCCTCCCCCCCGAACTTTTTCATTAGGAGCCCTAGGTTTCGGACCCCATTAAGAGGGTGTTTGATGCAGGAGGCTATCAATCATCTTCTGCATATTCGGGCCATTGAGAGTCCCATCTGAACAGCGGGGTCAAGGCTGTTTACTCTCTATTGTTCGTTGGTTCAAGAGTTGGGGGGCTGGAGGGCAATTCTGGACCTCAAATGTTTGAACAAATCATTGTTTATCGAACATTTAAGATGTCTACTCTCCAGTCCATTTCTGCTTAGCATCAGAGAGAACGATATCATGACTTCTATAGACCTCACAGAGGCTTATCTACAGTTACAATCAGACCTGCCCACTACAGATATCTTAGATTTTTGTGATGTGCACCATGTAAGCTATGGTGATTGGCACTATGAATATATCGCTCTGCCATTTCGGTCTGGCTTCAGCCCCTAGGACTTTTACCAAGGTCCTCGCGGCATTGGCTGCCTCGCTCAGAATCAAATCTGTTTGCTTACAATGTTGTCTGGATGATATTTTAATTTTGTCATCTTCCAGACATCAAGCAAAATTGGGGGTACCAAGTTTACTCTGGAGACCCTTCAGGGTCATGGCTTTTCCATAAATTGGGATTAAAAGCCACTTGATCCCCTCAACTAGGCTAGTTCATTTGGGGCAGTGATTAGATACTGTGGAGGGCAAGCGTTTTTCTATCTCAGGACAGTTAAGCAGTAATTCAGTCTTTGGCCAAGGAGATCAGGGCCTTAAGGAGGATTTCCCTGGCATTGGTGTCTAAATTGTTGGGGAAACTGATTTCTTGTATTTCCATTGTGACTTGGGCTCGATTCCATTCTAGAGAGCTGCAATGGTTCCTGCTACCTTTCCAGCAATCCGGAAGAGCCACCTCCAAACATCGGATAAAGTACCGCCACAACGTTCTCCAATCGCTCCGCTGGTGGTCAGAAAAAGTGAATAAATGGATGCCCTTTCAAGGAATCTCACAGGGTAACAATCACAACCGATGCCAGCCTGGTAGGATGGGGAGCTCACTTCCAATCCCACATTGCACAAGGAATTTGGTTCTATTTTCCGAACCAAGCACAAAGCATCAACCTGTATGGAAACTGCGAGCAGTTTACCTGGCCTTGTGCAGTTTTCTACCCCTTTTCCATTCATGCCACGTTCTGATCTTGACGACAGTACCACAACCAAGGCCCACGTAAATAGACGGGGTACTCATTCCAAACATCTGATGCTGGAGAAACCAAGTTGTTCAAATGGGCCAAGGCCAATCTGTCTTCCATCAAGGCGGAACACATAAGCAGGAGCATTAAAACACAAAGCAAGGCTCAACAGGGCCACGATAGATCAGACAGAGTGGCACATCCACCCGTCTTCTTCCAGAAGCAGTGTGAGGTTTGGGCACCCGTTAGTCAATCTATTGCCTGTCCTTCTCAACACCCAATTGTTCCACTATATCTCAAGGTATTCCAACTCAGGGGCAGAGGCTGTCAATGCCCTGTGATGTCAGTGACCTCCCGGGCTTCATATTACGTTTCCTCCACTCCTGGTAATACCTAGGTTGATCCAGAAGTTATTGCAGGAAACGCAGCGGAATGGGTACTGGTCACCCCTTACTGCCCAGGTGTGAACATGATTCGCAGATTTACAGGACCTGTCGACGAGAACAACCTTGGAAAATTCCACCGTCGAAGGTTTTCCCTCTCCCAAGGGACGGATACTTCACCTGAACCCACAATGGCTCAGTCTAGCCGTATGGAGGTTGGACAGAGCTGTTTAGGGCCCAACAAATTTCAGAGGATGCTATTTGCACGATTCAAGCATCCAGACGGGCCATCAACAAATCGTATTACGAGGCCACGTGGTCAGCCTTTTGTCACTGTTGCCAGGGGTCTAGGATCGACCCAACTGCTCCATCAATAGGACAATTATTGGGCTTTTTACAGGAGGGTTGACCAAGGGCCTATCTCCAAATGCGTTACGTAGACAGGGTGGCGGCTTTAGCCTTGATGATATCCTTGGGGACCTCCGTCCATAGCACACCAGCCAACATTGTCCTCCAGTTTTCTCAAGGGTGCCGCAAACTTACGACCTCCTGTAATTCACCGCTATCCCACCTGGGATCTCAACAAGGTGTTAACCACTCTTACAACTTGATCCATTCGAGCCTGTAAGAACCACTAGTCTTAAATTCCTGAATATAAGGTGGCCTTCCTAATTGACAATCACATCAGCCAGAAGAATTTTCCGAATTGGCGGCATTGTCAATGCGTAAGGACCTGTGCTGTTGTTTCATTGGACAGAGTGATTCTCCATTTGGAACCCATTGTTCACTCCTAAAATAAATTCAACTTTCACAGAGCGCGCAGAGTTGGTCTTTCCCAAATTTCTTCCGAAACCATCTCAACGCTGGAACGATTCGAATGACAATCATACTGTGACATGCAGAAGGGCCTTTACACATCTATTCTGGGACCGCACGCTGGCATGGTTCGACAATCTGAGGCCTCTATTTCTATCTTCAACCCTCCACTTTAGGACAAAAGATGTCATCCTATGACCATTCGGTAGATGGTTGAGAGCCACCCATAGCTAAAAGTTATGAACGCCAGTCCATTCTCAGTTCCTAAGGGCATTACAGACCCACTCAACTAAGACGTGCGGCAACAGTCGCAGCATGGGCCACACAGCCTCCATAGATGAAATTGCGAGCGGCACACTTGGACCTTCACCATCCCCTTTGGCAGAATTATAAAACTGATGTGTCTAGTTCTCAGTGGAACACTTCCATCGTTGGCAGAAGAGTCCTGCAGAGGGTCCACAATTAGTAAGAGTGGATTTCATTCCATGACTGAGTCCCTGCCCTAAGGACAGGCCAAAGCTTTGGTATGTCTCATTCTCTGAATGCGGTCTGAAACAGTGCTCCTGGAGAAAGGGTGTGGTACTTAGCTGATATGCCCATTCTCTGTGAAGCTGTTGAAGAGCATCATCCAGCCCCACCCATTTCTTTCCGTCTGGTGGGGTTCCGTTCCAGTCAGGGATCTAGATCAGGTGATGAGTTCCGTACTTTGGCCCTCAAGTCTTCGCAAAACTGGGGGATGCTGAGGAGTTGTTCCGTGGAGGGGGAGGAGCATCCTGGAGTTTTAAGCCCAGCCTTTCCAGAAGAGATTGAAGCACCTCCCATCTCTGGATACTCTTCACAGCTCAAAGAGAATGGGTGTATCAGGTAAGTACCAATGCTCTTTTCCAAATATATATAAACTGACAGGTAATTTGAAAGAGTATGTGATTAAAATATGAGGATTCTCTATCCAATTCTTGATTTGTGTAGATTATAGCAGAAGCAAATCTATCTGTAAGTAAGCAATGTGGTTGTAAAGCACAAGTGCATCACTTAGGGACAGCAATTCCTATTGTTCTGGATCCCATTGTTAAAAGAATGCCATGATCATTCAGTTTCTGCTGGCTTCCCACAGCCAAAATCAGTGGGGAAGCCAGCTGGAAGTTGCATGTCCCAGGCTGGCTGGCGGGCAGGCTGGGGCAAGGAGCAAGGGGATGCATTGGGAAACAGTCAGGTAGGGAGTATGACATTGTAGGGGAAAGTGTAAGTGCATGAGAGATGTGGAATGGGTTGGAGTGGATGCAAGGGCATGTGCAAGTGATACAAAATGGGTCAGGGAGAGTGTAAAAATGTGAAGGGGTGCATGGGTGAGAAGCATGGGTCAGGAAGGATGGGTGAAGGTATGATCAGGGTACAGCACAGGTCAGGGAAGTGCATGAGGATGCAAAAGAGTACATGAGAGGTGAGTCATGGGTTGGGCAAGTGCTATAGGGGTGTGAGTGGCTAGTATGTTGCAAGCGCAGAGGGGCTAAGGTAGGGTACAGAGAAGTGGAGGAGACTGAACCCAGTGACTTGGAACATTCCTTGCCAGCTTTCCCATTGATTTCTGGGGAAATTGCAAGTGGCAATCATGTCATCATGGAGTGCTCCAGCCATTTATAAATGTGAATCAGTTGTCCAGCATCCAGGTTGAGATCATGGCTTGCTGGGACGGCCAGAACTCTGAGGAGTGGTTATAATTATAATTCATTGCTGCTGTAACTTCTGTAACAGCTGCTAAATAATGTCTATATATTGGGGGCTACCTATTACTTTATTTACCTGGGAAATAGCTCAGAAATGAGACCAGAATATCAAGTTTGATATCTTTATTTTTTGTTGACTGAATGTGTAAATTGTTATGTATTCATTTGGACTTAAAGCACACCCATTTTCACCTAAAAATTTGTATGGTCACATCTTTGTTTCTTCCCTATTTACAAGCATTTATTAGAAGAAAATTGAAAATGTAGTTTTATCTTTCTTATCTGAAATAATGTACTTTGTTTTTAGCTTGATTCCTGGTCTGTTATTTTGAATGGTTCTGTAGAAGTAACATATCCAGATGGAAGAACAGAAATATTATGCATGGGAAACAGTTTCGGCGTTTCTCCTACTATGGACAAAGAATATATGAAAGGAATCATGAGAACCAAAGTGGATGACTGCCAGGTACAATTTGAAATCTGAGTGAACCATTAGAAGAGTTTACAAATTCTTATGATTGGACATTATAAAAATTCTGTGCCTTTTGTGTTTCACCCCACAGCAACCAGAAATCAAATTTTGTCCTTTGTTTTCAATTATCACTTTCAGCCTCTGTCTCTTGAATAATCTTCTGTATATGTAGATTGCAGACTGCCTAGTTGTCTGAACCTTACTTCCTCCACATATCAATATGTTCTTTGTGAATATATAAAACTGTATAGTTTTATATAAATATATAAAAAAGAATATTTTTTTTTCAGAATTGCACTGCATTCTCTTTAACATTTCCCTAACTAAGCACTTCTGTCTGCATGACTAATTCCCCATCTAGCACAGGTGAAAAGTCCACATATCTGGAAGATGCCATATTTGCATTGAAATTAGTTTATTTGAGAAAAGGAGGGGAAAGGTGATATAAAATTGTTGTGGTAGTTGTTTATTCAAATTGAATTAATTATTAATGCACTTTCATAAACAAGAAGCCTAGTCCAGTTTCCTACTTGAGGTAACATTAATCATTTTTTGGCATAGCTGTGCATTCATCTTATAAAAAAGATGACCTAATAATAATAAAAATAATACATAAAATTATTTCTAATACCATAGTAATTTGCTATTCTAAAATCAATAGAAGTTTTAGAAATATTTTGGTTTGACTACAGAGTATTAAAAATAACATAAATATATAGAAAAACATTAATTCTACTAAGATTATAAGTGTAGTTATTGTGGAATAAGCACACAGAAGTCATAAACCTTAATTCTGAATAAAGATACAAAGATTTGTGATGAATGTTATTTATTTTTATTTTTCTATAATGTCTGAATTCTTACTACTTTATATTAGGAAATTAAGTATAACACTGTGGCTTTACAGTTTTAAATATTTTTGATATGTGGATAAAATTCAAAATAATTAATGCACTATTGTAAACCTCTGTTTCCAGTTTGTATGTATAGCCCAACAAGATTACTGTCGCATACTGAACCAAGTAGAAAAGAACATGCAAAAGGTAGAAGAGGAAGGAGAGATTGTTATGGTAAAAGAGCATAGGGAATTGGATCGCACTGGAACAAGAAAAGGTCACATTGTTATTAAGGTATATATATATATATATATATATATATATTTACATCACCATATATGTAATAGAAAAAATGAATGCTGTTTAAGGGAATATTTGTATATTAATGTTATAATACACAAATAATGCCTTCTTTTCAATGGTTTAAGTATTTGTAATTTTTCAGTTAAAATTTAAATTTTAAGAGAAAACTGAATTCTTAGATATATGCAAATATACATGCAGTTTCCAGTTTCTGGTTAAAGTACTGTTATGCAGAATCCAAAAAGGAAGTAAGAAATGGTAGATGCCAGTCTCCAAAAAGCAAGAAAGATACTTTCTTGTGACTCTACAACACAGATGTCTTTATTGTTCTTTACCCATAAATAGAAGTATACCAACTCCCCCATGAAGCATATACTCTGAGAACTATTAGGGAGAAGCTGTCTTCACCTTCTTTCTCTCACACAAATGCTCTGAACTGAATTGTCTCTTGACTGAATTCCCTCCTTCTTTGTTGGGAATTTGGACAACATTCTATCACATCAAACTAAAAAAGAATTAAGGCATGAGATAAAGAAAAGAAATGTAGCTAAAATTGTTTATTCCAGCACCGTTCAGTATGATACTATATACCTTTCTTTCCCACCCTTACTTGCTTCCATTGCATCGCTACACTATCCACTACCAATTCCTACATACCTTTTATTTTTTTAAACATCTTTAGTCTCCGTCCAGAATGTTCTCAATGTCATCCAACTGTTATATTCTGATATTCCCTCCTCTTTTCAGCCTATTTCCTTTTTCTGCCATGTATTTTCTGCCGTTTAATCCACATACATTCTCTTGTGAATACTAGTCACTCACTTCAATCCATACTTATCTGGCATCTTTATTCATTCTTGAAATTATATTTTTATTACAGTACTTACACTTCCCAAGGACTCATTTCCACTGTATTCACCTTACTTTAATGTTTCTTTTGACTCTCAGTATTTTGTAAAAGAAGTTGGCCAAGCAAGATTTTATATGCAGCCAATTTCATATTTTTCAGGAAGCATTCATTTCTCATAATGGATCAGATCCCTCAGTTTCTAATAGCATTTGCAGATCCTAAGATGTATACATCTTTTGTAAATACTCTGCAAAACTACAAAATGTATCTGTCTAATCTGGGTTTTTTTACATTTTCACTGCAGTTGTTCACTTTTCTTGTAAAATTTAGCTTATGTGAACTTTGATAGATTAATGTTCAGATCTGTAGTTTTAATTGCATCATACAATTTGTTTGATATTATTTCAAATAATTTTGTTTTTCTACCAACAACTAATCAACATCTGCACAAAGTCCTTCAACCAACTCATCACTTCAACATAACCATGAGGATTTCTTACATATTTCTCTATAAAAGGGGTTATCACACATGCTTGCCTTACTCATAGTCACAATTGAACCATTCTCTTTTACTCTCATACATATTTTAGTTCTGTTAAATGCTACTCTTAGTGCATAATTTATAATCCCACATTCATCCAAAAATTTCATAATTCAATATTGATTTATCATATGCTTTCTCTAAATCAGTAAATGCACAATTATTCTTATATCAACCATTTTTTATTCTTATATCAACTCTATTTGAATTCTAACATTTTCCCTTACATACTTAATAAATGAATCCTCTAAGGGGTTAGTTTTATTGATTTTCAAGGACAAACAAAAACAAACAAACAATAAAACATCAACTTTCTCCATAAAGTGTACACAACAGTGGTTGGTTGGTTTACAGATTTTTTTGTGCATCGATTTTTGTAGTTCTCAATTACAGCTTACATTACATAATAATTCATATTATCAGAAATTGAATATCCTATTTAATTATTAATCAATTTCATTTGAACTATAATTTTTGTTTCCATTCATACCTTTGCGAGATATTACTATACTTTGCTTAATTATTTTTTTAACAATTCATATAGTCCTTCAAAAATCTTATCCTAAAAACATTTTATATATGTATAATATTAATAATATAAAAAGAAATACATCTTTTATATTTCATTATTTCTAAATTCTAAACATATTCTATTTTACTATATTTGTTATCTAGCCATTTGATAAAGAAAAGGTCCCAAAATTTCTGTAAAAATTTTTTTTTTTTGTTTATCCCTCTTGTTCTCTATTTTCAAATGTCAATCTACTCATTTTAGCCACATTCCACATTTTCTCTTGATAATTGTCTCCTGCCAATGGTATTTTCTTCATTTTTTCAGTTTTTAAATACAATCCTAGCTGCTGTTTAAACTATTTACAATCCAAAAATATTTTAAACCCCCCTCTTTGCCTGTATGTATCAGGTAGAAATTCCCAATTAAAAATTATCTCTGTTATAATCTAATCTGCCCTTTTAGTCATTTTTTCGGCAACCACGTGGTGGATTTTTAAGTCAATTATTTTTTTGCAATCGCACAGGTCACCAGATTTGGTCAATATGAGCCCAGGTATCTGATGACATTTATCCAATAAAGTCTTCTGGATTTATTCTTGAACATTGCTTGCACATTCTTTGTTCAGGGGAAAAATGCCACCTGTAAAACATCTATACAAATTTTCTTTAAATATGCCTGTTGACATTGTCATTTATAATTTTGAGACCACAATTTTTGCCATTTCTTATACCCAACAGATCAACCATATCCCAAATTCTCTTCCCGCCAAACAATCATAGGTTCTTCTTAAACTTGTCTTCTTCTTGATTTTAATTTTATAATATAAATATCCATTACAATTTTTTTAATCACTTTTTATCAGTACCTGTCAAAATCTTATTAATCCAGTTCAATTTATGAATAGAAAACTTCTGTTTTAGTCTTTTCATACCTGAATTGTATTTGCCGCAATAGAAAACCAATTCATCTTTATACCTTGTTTCCTCTAGTTTTTGCATCGATTTAAAGTTTCACCCTTTTCAATTCAAAATTTCCCCATATCTTAACTGTTTGTTCCTTCTTATATGTTATAGGATAGAAAAATTGCTTTCAATAGTTGATAATCAGACTTGGAATTTTTCAATTAACATTTAATTTTTCCCAATTTTAACCACACGAGACTCCCCGTTTATGATGTTCTAATAACCCGGTATTTTAGTTTCCCTTTATTACCATAAATAGGCATGCCACCCCAACAACCAAATCATTGTCCTTCTAATGCCAACAATCTATGTATTTCTTAATGTTATCCATTCCTTAGCCCATGTCAGTCTGTAGCTAGGGTAGTAGAACTCCCAATTAGGCAGCCAAATTCCTCCTCTAATTCTAGCACTTGTAAGAAGTTTTTAACTTTATTCTTGCTTTCTTACCTTGCCATATATATTTCAATTTACAATATTTGTTTAAAATCTTAAAGTTAGTCCTTCCAAAGCCTAATTGGGTATTGTTTTGAAACAATTGTAAGGAATTTCTGGGTAAAATAATTGTTTTGATTGTTGAAATGCTCCCTATCAGTTGACAATTGTAGGTTTTCCCATTTCGTCCAGGTCTAATGCTATTCTGTTGTTAAGTTAATATATGTTTCTCTTTTAATGTTAACTACATCTTGTGCTGTCAAATATATCCCCAAAGTACTTAACCTTATTTGTGACTTGAAATTTCATACATCTGCAATTCTTCTTTTTGTTTTAGTAACATATTCTTTGTCAAAATTCTTTGTCTTTTATCTTTGTTATTTTCAGGCCGGCCACCTTTGCATATGCTACTATCCTTTTCAATAGTTTGCGTTGCTGTTTCTTAGAGGGTCTTCTAAAATAAAGGGCCAAGTCATCCGCAAAAAGCTTGCAATTTAATTCTCCTTTTTTAATTTCATCCTTTTATACTCTTTTTTGTCTCTAATATTTCTTTTAACACTTCCAGAGTTTAATATGATTTATAGCAAAGGTTGATCGTGGGCACCTTGGTCTTGTACCCTTTTCTTATCTGATAGAGTCTGTTAATTTCTCCTCTCATCATTACCTTTGCCCTTTGTTTTATAATATATGGCTTTGTATTGCTTGAATAAATTTTCTGGCAAATCCCATCTGTTTCAGAATAATTAACATGAAATCTCCCAGTTCACCAATTATCAAATGCCTTTGTGCATCTAAAATATATCAAGCCATTTGTTTTTCAGGGTGAAGCCTGCATAATTATCCAAAGGTGTTTCAATATTACTCTCATATTATCTGTATTTATCTCTTTTGGCAGATCCATTTTCGTCAGAATGAAATAAAAATTATTTTAAAATTTTTTTTTTGAGTCCCTCTCTGCCCAATAATTTGAAGCGAATATATTTTTATAATCTGCATTTAATGAAGAAATGGGGTCTATAATTCTTAATAATTTGTAAAGGATTCAGTCTCTTTCTTTTGGAATAAGTGTAAATGTAAGGCTTCTGACCATGTTTAAGATATCTTCTTCTTTAGCATAAACTTCATTAATAATGACTCTAGCACGAAGTTCAAGGCGATTTCTGTAATGTTTTTAGAATTCTTCGGAAGTCCATCTGGGCCTGGGGCCTTCCCAATTAATTTTGTTTTTCTTAAGTGCTTTCCGGTTTAAAACATGGTGGGTTATATTTGTTTTCCTAACATTTCAGTTCTTTTAGTTCTTAGGTCGATGAGCATTCTGTAAATTACTGTTTAACCTTCTTTCCTCATCAATATTCCCTCTTGCTCATATGAATTTTCCCATCAAAGCCGTTGAATTGATTTCTTCTTCTCTTATTGCTGTGGGCAAACTTGGACCCTTGATCATATCTATTAACTGCGGTATTTCCTTGATATTTTTTCCTTTCTCAATTGTATGCTAACCATCTACCTGGTTTGTTGCAATCCTCAAAATAATTCTGTTTAGCACTTCTAATTTTCTGTGCTAATTCTTCTTTCTCTGCTTAAACTCATATTATGTTTAATTTATCAGTTTTAGCTTAATCTTTTTTCTTGTGGCGTTTTTCTATAGTCTTTTTTCGGTCTTTCATACTTTCATCTTACTAAAGCTTCCGTTGACTTGCCTTTTAGCTAATGTTCCTTTTTCCTTGTGTAAGTCTATTATCAAAGCTCTAGCATATGCCTTCATTGTGTCCCCATACGTTCTGGATTGAAGTATTCTATTTTTTTATTTTCGTCTAAAGAAAAAAAGCAGTCTTTTCTCCATCCGCTTGTATAATAAAATCCTTCTCCCTTTAGTATAGTAATTATTTAATATGTCCATCTCAATCTTACTTTTTTTTGTCCTTTCCATTTAATTGTACTGGATTGTGGTCTGCCAAGTCTTTGTTTTTGATATTTGTTTCTTGAATATTAGATATTTAATTCTGTTTGAAAAGTCCAAATCATACCTATTCTGGATTATGATCAATTGTCTATTGAGTAAAAGGTGTATTGTTTGGTTTTTTAACATTTCTTTTTCTCCATGTATCTTTTAAATTTTTTCATCTATCATTTTAAAAAAGGATTTGGGGAGTCTTCGCTGTTTTGCTTTGTTGTTGTTTATATAGTCCAATTTTATTGTCATTACGATTTCCATTGAAATCTTCCATCATAACTATATTGACATAGTTCAGTTCAATTATTTTCATGTGTAATTTTTTTATAAAATTCTTCTTGTTTATCATTGGAGGCCGTAAATTGCAATACAAAGAGTGTTTCATATATTGTCCTTATATTTCCACCAATTAAATACTCCTTCCGTCTTCATCAGTATCAAATCAATTTTGCTAAGATAGGTCTCTTTTAATAATAAAAACCACTCCTTTTTTCTTACACTGAAGTCAAAGAAGTAAATAATTTTCCCTAATTTTAGTTGTGTGGTCAACAAATTGTTCAATATTGGTTTTTTACTAATGTAACTTTTTGTAGACCAAATTATATCAAAATTTAGTTTCTCTAATCTGTGAAAAAATTTCCTTTTAATAGCTGAATTAAGTCCATTTATATTCATTGTAAATCAGTTTTTTCTCTTCCATAATTATTGCTTTAATAATTAGGTTTGGCAGCTTCTCGTAGATCTCTTGGTTCACGTTTTCTTTAGTCTCCACCAATCACCTACTGCGCCCTTCTTTTTTCAGTCTCCATTTGGTCGTCTTTGAAATTCAATTATGAAATTCTTTTTCTGCTCCTCTCTCCTTCCAAAAAATTCTGCAAAAAATAATCTCGCTTCTTGATTAGAGTCAATTCTATATCTCTGTTGCCTGCCATATAAACATTACCCTTCAGGAATTAGCTATCTATAATTCACCTCTTTTTCAGTAGCATTTTGTCAAAAATCGATATTGTCTTTCATCTCTCTCATTCTTCTGGGTATTTGCTTTTTAAAACCACAATCTCCTTGCCTTTGTATTTCAATGTTTTCTGTCTTACCACTTGTAATATGTCTTTCAGTGCTTTTTTTGTAAATCTGATATGAACTTCTCTTAGTAGGTTATTTCTCATCACATATCTTGTAAAACTCGTATACCCTCATCTGTTCCATCCATCATCTTTCTTCTGTTATTCCAAAGGTTCAGCCAATATTTCTATCATTATCTCAGCTAGATTTTATCCTTTTTCTTCCTCTATGTTTTGAAATCTGAGACAGAATTCTCCCATTTCAATATCCCACTGTATCTTGTTCAACCACTGTTAATCTGATATCGATATTTCCAATCTTCTTGTCTCTTTCTTTATCTTCTTCAATTTTTTGGAATCTCTCATCATACTTCACCATCATTTGTTGAATATTCTCCACCTTTTCATCAGTTTTCTGTGTTCTTTGCTCATATTTTCTATTCTCTTTTCAATGGTGTCTAATTTTATTTAAGGTCTTGGATTCCTTGCATAATCATCTGTAGAGTCACTCTTTCTTGATCTTTATCTTGCTTTAACATTGCCTGAATTGATGTTGTCCTCCAGATGGTGGGAAGGCAGAAGTACAAGTTGAAGAGCCAGAAGCTATAAACCTTCCTACTCATTTTAAACAATTCAGGATCTTCAGGTTCTTCTAAACAGTCCAGTTAGCAAATGCAGAATCACGATAGAAGTCCAGCCATGAGAAAAAAAAAAACATAAACAAAGCCTTACTTTGGCACTTCTGTTTAAAAACACCGCTTACTTACTTCTGTCAAAACTTTTACAAATTCTTTTTCCCCTTAGGGTGTCCTTTAAAGTCCTTTAAGTGTTAGAATAATAAAAATACAATTCTCACCAAACCAACACACTTCTCTTTCAACCTCTTCCGTTCGAGCTGTCCAACTTCAGCAGCTTTGTTAGCTGCCTCTCTGTCGCTGGCAAAAGGGCTTCTCCTGGATCAACCAGGGACTTTGCGATATCCCTGGGATCTACAGGGCGCGCCCTTCACTATCACCGTCTCTTCGGGACAGTTTAGGTCCGTTTGGACCGTCCAGTGGCAAAGATATCGGCTGCAATCTCAGACCTCCAAGATTGCATGCAGTATCGTCGCGACGCCAGCTCCTCCCTCCTATCATGAATCCTCTAATAGTTTTTGCATTCACTCTTCCTACTTTTTCTTTGGTAGAGAAACAGTAACACGATTTTTCCAATTATCAAGTGCAGATCCACTCTTCATACACACAGTAAACAAATTGCATAGCCAGTCCATAGCCAAACCATATTCATATTTTAATGTATCCCTCGTTCCACTATCTGAATTTGAATGTTTTACAGTATATATGACTTCCTTTTCATCTTGTTCTCTTGGACCCGAATATTTTACTTTTTAGTGTATCATTATCATTTTATACTAAAATTATTTTTATATTTAATATGATATTTAATTTTACTATTTAATTATGTTGATATATTTACATATATAATTTAATATATTTAATTAAAATTAAATCAGTTCAAGGTTGACTCTGCCTTTCATCCTTCCAAGGTCGGTAAAATGAGGACACAGATTGTTGGGGGCAATATGCTGACTCTGTAAACTGCTTAGGGAAAGGTTGTAAAGCACTCTGAAGCATATATAACATATATACTATTGCTATTAAGTTCTATAGTTCATCTTGTTTTTGGTCTGAAGCTTTTATGTAATGCTTTAATAAGTTATAGAAGATGTAGAATAGAGGACCATCATTATTTGTATTCATGCTACAGTATATGCAACTCTTTTTGCTACATGCAAAGATAGTAGTGGGTAGTTTTAGAAAAATTCAGTTTTACCACAAGAATTTTCATGATATTTTAGCCAAGCTAGAATCTGTATTCTCAAAAACACCTTGCAAATTATTATACAGCTGCCCAAATGCCATAAAGCACACACACACACACACACACACACACACACACACACACTCTNTACAGCTGCCCAAATGCCATAAAGCACACACACACACACACACACACACACACACACACACACTCTCGTGGTAAGACTGAACTTTGCTAAAACTGCTTCTACTAACTTTGCATGTAGCAGAGAAAGTTGCATATAGCATTAATACAAATATTAATCTGTAATACGTGTGTATATATGTATATATTGTATGTGTGTGTGTGATATGTCATTGTCTGATTTAAAATATAGTCTAATAAAGATTCCATTCGGTTATAAATTTGATAAAACAAATAAGATGCAAAGAAAAACACATTCATTTGTTGATGTTTGAATATTTACTTTTACAGGGAACACCGGAAAGATTAACAATGCATTTAGTTGAAGAACATTCAGTAGTGGATCCAACTTACATAGAAGATTTCCTATTGACATATAGAACTTTCCTTTCAAGCCCAATGGAAGTGGGAAAAAAGTTATTGGAGTGGTTTAATGATCCTAGCCTCAGGGATAAGGTTGTATAAACAATTTGCTTCTATATCCTTATTTTAACTGTAATGTATTTGGATAGTTTATATGGAACTGGAGGATGGGGAGTGACAGTATGTTTTTCAGGTCACTGGAACAAAATAGCATTTAACATATTTATTTCATTATATCTAACACAATGCAATTTTCACATAGTAAAACTATTAATTTTTTCCATAACAAATAAAAAATAATATAAACTGCTTTTCTAGGTTTTTTAGTAGTATTTTCATGTTTCAACTTTTTCTGTTAGCTGTTCCCCTCTCCCCCCTCTCAAATTTTAGTGTTTTGTTTGCTTCATCATCACCATTTACATGAACAGTTTCTTTAATATGGAATGTTAAATCTTGTATAAGCTGTCCATCTCTTGTTATAATTTAAAAAATATTGTATATATCACATGTAGGTTTAAATTTCTGATTATCCTACTTTATAGCTGAGATTCAGACTGTGCCGACCCTTATGTCATGCTGCAAAGTCCTAAATCCTGATTCTTCTCTCAATAATTGGACCAGAACATTGGAAGAGTCTATATGAACTGAAAAGTCCTTAAATGAGATACGTGCTGATTAGCCTTAGCTGACTATTATTGTTGTTATTTGTGTTATTCAATTATTAGGCAGTGTATTCTCATTTGCAAAGAAATTATGGTGAAATTAATCATTCAGAAAATATACATTTTTTATTTTAAAAAAAATAATCCAGATTGTTTTTTATTATATTGGTGTACTCTTATTAAATGATGAATTTCACATCATTCTATTAAGTTAAATGTCATTAATATTAATTCACTGAATGTAATATTTTTATATGAAAATGTAACACCATTTTATATTTCCTTCAGGTTACACGGGTAGTTTTATTGTGGGTGAACAATCACTTCAATGATTTTGAGGGAGACCCTGCAATGACTCGTTTTCTGGAGGAATTTGAGAACAATTTGGAAAGAGAGGTATAAATAGAGCTCTAGACAAGGAAAGAAAAAAGTTTTGGTTCTCTATTGAGAAAAATATAGAAATTAATGGATCTAAATTAATATTTTTGCTTACAGAAAATGGGTGGACATCTGAGGCTGTTAAATATTGCATGTGCTGCTAAAGCTAAACGAAGGATGATAACATTAACAAAGCCATCTCGGGAAGCTCCTTTGCCTTTCTTATTACTAGGAGGCTCTGAAAAGGGATTTGGAATCTTCATTGACAGTGTAGATTTGGGTAGCAAAGCTACTGAAGCAGGGTTGAAACGTGGAGATCAGGTATGCAAATTAAAGTTTGAAATGTCAGTAGGCACTTTCAGAAAAAGAAAATGTTTAACTTCCATTTTTATAAGAAAACTAAAGAGAGAAAAGGAGTAGGAAAGCACAGGAGATTTGCAGAAAGGTTATCATTTCTGGAACACTGGAAAGTTTTGTGAATGAAACAGTGAGTTACAGAGAAAAGTGTATTCTAAAAACATCAGTTGAATATGAATTCACTGGAAATAAATAGCGTTTTTATGATATATTTTAAACTTCTGATTTTTCTAATTTACAAGTATGAGATTCTCTTGTTTCTCTATCTAGATATTGGAAGTGAATGGCCAGAACTTTGAAAATATTCAGCTAGCAAAAGCCATGGAAATTCTTCAAAATAATACCCATTTATCTATCACTGTGAAAACAAACTTATTTGGTAAGTATTATAGATTAATAGAGTTGGAAGGGACCTTGTAGGTTATCTAGTCCCATCCAAACAGGAAACCCTACACCATTTCTGACAAATGGCAGTCCAATCACTTCTTGAAAGTCTTCAGTGATGAAGGTCTCACAGCTTCTGAAGGCAAGCTGTTCCACTGGTTGATTGTTCCCACTGGCAGAAAATTTCTCCTTATTTCCAGGTTAATTCTCCTTGTTCAGTTTCCATCCATTATTCCTTGTATGGTCTTCAGGTGCTTTGGAAAATAGCTTGACCCCTTCCTCTCTGTGGCAGCCCCTCAAATATTGGAAGACTGCTATCATGTCTCCCCTGGTCCTTTTCTTCACTAGTCTAGCCATGTTCAGTTCCTGTAACCGTTCTTCGTATGTTTTAGTCTCCAGTCCCCTAAACATCCTGGTTGCTCTTCTCTGCACTTTTTCTAGAGTCTCAACATTAATATATGTAAATGACAAGGTTGTTATTTTTATTCAAATAAAGTATGTTAAAAGTTTGATACAATATTTATCTAATTAATTGGCCTATATACCTTCAATTACAATATGATTCTATTTCATTAATAACATGACTTAAAACACTACTGCTTCCAATAAAATGACCATGATGATTAAAGAATAAAATAAACTAATCCACAATAAATAAATTAATATGTAAATAAATGCTATTAAAAACTGCATCGACCTGCAAGCATTAACAATATTTGTTTGGATATAAAACCAAGCAGATTTTAGAATTGATCAAATCAGTAAACAACCTGGCTGAGATGATACGCTTTGCAACACAAGTATTATTAACAAAAAACAGTACAAAATCCCCATTTTTCATATCAATAACAAGAACAGTGAAACTTATATACCATCCCATATTGCTTTTCAAGACCCTATGGGAAGTTTACAATATCAAGGAGTTTACAATATCATATTGCCCCCAATAATCTGGGTCCTAGTTTTACTGACCTCAGAAGGATGGAAGACTGACAATCTTGAGCCCATCAGAAAAATTAGGGGCTTGAGCAGTTCATGAAAACCAATTGGAAATGTCCAATAACTATAAATTATTTATTGCCATTGCGTATCACTTTTGCTGACATTAAAGTCAGCAAAAAGACCACGTTTGTTTATTTACATTTCATGTTTCAAGGAGGGGCTCTGGCAATATACAGTATAATCAATATATGAAACAGCATATAAAAATAACAATAAAATATTGAGATTAATTTAGGATTAAAAATTTAATAATTAAAAGATTATAACATTTCAAAGAAATAAAAATAATTCAAAGATGGTAATTTAACACTGGTTAATAAGGCTCTCATGGCATCAGCCAGCCCTACAATACCATGGACCTTTTTGCCTCCCATGCAAGATCGTATAGCCAGTTCACAGAGAAGGTTGCCTTCCTAGACCTCGCCACACCAGCTTCCATACACTTTTGAAGGATAGCCCCATGTAGAGCACATTGCAATAATCCAATCGGAAGGTGACGAGGTCATGAGTGACAAAATGGAGAGCTGCCCGGTCATAAGTGGCACACAATCAGAGTTGCCCAAAGGACCTCTTAGCCACAGCTTCCACCTGCTCTTTAGCAAGAGTCATAAGTCTAAGAGGACACCGAAGTTACGCAGCAGTATTCTGTTGACAAAAGATCCCCAAAAGTGTGCATATAATTGCATTCTACACCAGCTGTGGCTTCTGAATTCTTTCCAAGGGTAGCTCCAAGTAAAGCACATTATAGTAATCCAATGAAGAAATGACATCCAACAAAGAGATGACATCCAACGAAGAGATTACATGAGCAGGACCTCAAAATCTAGGTAAGGGTGCAAGTGGTGTGTATGACAGAGTTGTACAAAAGCTCTCATAGCCACAACTGCCACCTCCTCTTAGAGTAGGAGACACCAAGTCCAGGAGAACCCCAGATTGTGTGATAGATCTATCTATGGTAGTGCAAACCTATCCAGAATTAAAGTTGATAAACAGTTGAATCCTGAGGTCTGTTGTACCCACAGCCACCCTATCTTGCCAGGGTTCAGCTGAAGCCTGTTGTCCCCTATCCAGACCTCTACAGCCTCCGTGTACTGAAAAAGGGCAGACACAGCATCACTTGGCTTACTGGGATGGAAAGGTAAAGATGTGTATCATCAGCATACTGATGATATGTCCTCCCCTGGTGTTAGATGTTCTCACCCAGCAGTTTCATGTAGATATTAAAAAGGAGTGAACATTGAGCCCTGCAGCACCCCACAAAGGAGGGGCCATGAGCTGGATCTCTCACTCCCTATTAACACCACCTTGAAGGAAGGAAGTGAACCAGCACAAAACTGTGCAGCCTACACTCATCTCTTTAAGTTGGCCCCAAATGATACCATGATTGATGGTATTTGAAAGCTGCTGAGAGATCAAGGAGAGCAATCAAAATGTTAGGCTTCAAAAACCAAGAAAAACAGATTGAAGTTCTTCTAAGCAGTTTCTGATTTATAGACAAAAAGCTTGTCAAACTAAAACAGACTATTTGCAACATTAAACATAATCTGAAAACTATTGGGACCAAGCTGTCTTAACTATTTCTCTCACACAAACTATCTAAACTTCACTGTCTTTTGATCCTTTGGATTGCATTTTTTCCCTCCTAGGAATCCAGACTACATTCCATCATAGAACTTCTCAGTGGGGTTTTGGCAGCAAAGACAATGGTGAAAACCAGATTCATAAATGATCGCATGATTCACTTAACACCAGCAGTGATTTGCTTAGCAACATGGCATACAACGTAAAATCAGATGCAAATCATTTAATGAATGCATTGCTTAGAAATGGACCTTCTGTTCCAATCCTGATTGTACATTGAGGAATATATGTATATCTGGAAAACTCAGTTCTGCCTGTAAAAGGAATTGGTGGAATTTTATATTTGACTGGAACTTGAAAAATATACATGGAGGAGGACTATTTTTCTACATGCTTTCTTTTTCTTTCTATGCAGTTTTTAAAGAACTTCTGGCAAGATTGTCTGAGGACAAAAGAAATGGTGCTCCTCATCTTCCTAAAATTGGTGATATTAAAAAAGCAAGCCGTTACTCCATCCCAGATCTTGCAGTTGATGTGGAACAGGTGATGGGCTTAGAAAAAGTAACAAAGAAAAGCAAAGCCAACACTGTTGGAGGAAGAAACAAGTTAAAGAAAATACTGGACAAAACCCGCATCAGTATCCTGCCTCAGAAACCATACAAGTGAGTGTGAAATGTAGAAGGACAATATGCTTTCATTAGCTTAGATATGTCACCCATGCACTTTTTAACATTGACAAATGATTATAAACAAAAAACATAGAAGAATAAACCAGGGATGAAAGGGAAGAATTTCAAAATATGCTTATGGAAAACCAAATGAAATATTTCTATTTTTCTAAGTGTTAGAATAAAAGTAGGCATAATTGATCATTCTGTTTGCTTGAATATAGTTCCTGGCATCGAAGAATACAGGTAAATGAAATAAAATTTTGTTGGTTAGAGAAAAATTCTAAGATTGTTTTGACAGTTGAATAAATGATAAGAATTCTCAAAGCAAATACACAGAGAGAATCCATCAGTACATCTTGATCTGTGCTTTGTGTTAAAAATTAAACCCAACCCAATGGTTCCAGAACTGGTTTGTTAGTCATGTTTTTTGTTTAAAAAACAAATTAAGCTTCATCTTTTCTTCTTGCATTTTCATAGGATTTTGCAAGAAATTATTAAGGATGAGAAGACAATTTTCCCACTCAGTTAGTATAGCTAGCCCAAGCGTGTCAAACTAATTTTCATTGAGGGCCGCATCAGGGTTGTGGGGCCAAAGTTGGTGTGGCCATAGTGGGCCTGGCCAGCTTGATGTCACTCATGTCAGGGCCACTTGTGGCAGGATTCCCCTTGGACTCTCCCTCATTCTCATCTTCCTTCCTTCCTTCCTTCCTTCCTTCCTTCCTTCCTTCCTTCCTTCCTTCCTTCCTTCCTTCCTTCCTTCCTTCCTTC